>JAEBDU010010941.1:20471-55326 GCA_016802625.1 Heliconius numata | reverse complement strand
AAAGCCATTTTTTAATATCCGCCCATCATCTTTTTATTTCCGTTGTAAATGAATAAGGAATGTTGACTTTCGATTTTGTATAGTGTCAACAATATAATGGCATGGATTCGTCAACGTTAAGATTTTCGATATCGTATTTTTTGTTTAATTCGCTACGCAGAAAAGTTTTTGCAAAATGAAAGTGAAATGGAAACCAGTTCTATAAATTAAAAAAAGAAAATATTTAACTTGGCTCGTGTAAGACCCCATTTTGGGGCGTGGCGGGAATCAACGCCGCGCTTTTGCCTTGGTACCAGAGGGAAGAAAATATTAATAAATAAAAAAAATCGTTCCTCCGAGTGGGAATCTAAACCACAATTGTCGCGATACAATCAAACGCTTTCAAATTTATTTAGCTGTCGACAAATATCAATTTAAAATATTATATTTTAAATATTTAAAATATTATATATCAAATTAAGAAGTGAATTAAAGTGGGGGACCAAGTGTCTTAACTCCGGGTTCCCTCTGCCTGCCCTGCTGTGTGCGGGATACAGCGTGAAGCTCATTTATTTTAAGTATAAAATTAAACGAAATGAGCCTACTTAATTATTAATTAACCACAAATAACGTATAAAATATAAGAAAACACTGAAATATCTCGTTATATTAAATTGCACGAAATCATCATTGCACGAATATGCAATTGACGAACGGACGGAATGCGTCTCGTTTAAATACCGACTCGAAATCTGGAAACGTCGTGAAATATCACGGCCATGTAATATTTAATAAAGATTATATATAGGATTTTCTTTTATAAATGCGAAATAACACTTTAAAAATATTTAATGTTTAATATCTATTAATAGTTTTATGCAGTTATTTGGGAAATTTAGCAGTTTTTAGTGGAAATTTTTAAAATCTTTCTTTAATGTAAATAAATTATAACAAGCACAAAAATATCGATGTACCTTGACGCGAACGTATAGCTTAGCGGTCAGAGCGCTTGGATGGTTTCCAAAAGGCGTGGGATCACGAAGAATATCCTGCTTGAAGTAAATCCTTGATATTTACTTCAAGCAAGATATTCTTTTTATTTTTTTTAAGACTTCAATATAAGAAAAAATGCATACATTGTGCGTATTGTATAACATAAATAATATAAGGATGAACAGATCTTTTTAAAAGTGGGCGTTACACGTGTAGATAAATACTAAATAATACCTATATTCACACTTTATATACTGTGAATATAGGTTTTTAAATCTTAGGTATTTTACTGACCTTTTCGTGTTCTTCTCAAATGCGTGCAAACTATACTAGAATTTTTTATATACATATAAAGTTTATAACATAGCTAGGCCTTCAGACGTGTTAGCCAGGACACTGATTCGTAAATTCAACATGTTATACTAGAAACTCTCTGTTTTCCATCACCAGAATTAGAGCGGACCAATCGAAATGACTCATTGCCTAATTGCCAATTTTATGTTGCCGTTGGCAACTTAGCGTAAGTTATAATTTGATGATATAAATTCAATTCTTAAGTGTTTGTAATTATTGATTCGACATGACATTTTGAACGTCGAAGTAACGTAATCGCACCTAAGAAAAGAAAGTACACCTGTATACAGATATACCTACCTACGAATTCTAAGAATCGCCGAGAGTTTTTCCAAAGTTTGAAACAGTCCTAAAAATATATTTATAAATAATGTTTCTTATACACTTAATGTTAAGGTTAGATGCACATTTCGCCGGAATGTATGGAGATTAAGTCTCCGTTCTCCACTTCTCATTTCCAAAGGGACAGGTCCGACAGTGTGGTGGAATGGCTGGCAGAACACAAAACAGACGAAATATTTAAATTTAACATCAAAAGAATAAATTGAAATGGGATATGAATCTACAACTATCGTGTTCATTCTGCTGTCACAACTGCACCATGATAACCATTTGTAAGCTAATATCTACTTAGGTGTCAAATTGCATTATAGAGCACACGAGGAGTGAATAATTGTTGATCTAGTTATCAAACGTCCGTTCTTGATTAATTATTTACACGATATAGAAAATTTAAAAAATATTTTGAAAAATTTCTTTCAACAAAACTGAATTTAGAAATGTATCTCCACTTTAGTGCTTTTTGCTTTTTTGGTCAGAACAGAAAAATTAAAATAACTCATCGTCTCTAGTGGGGATCGAACTCACAACCATCGCATTTATTATCTACTGGGCTAGGATGGCCTTTTATTTAAGTTATATAATTATTTGCATGTAAAATTATTATTTGCCTATCGATTACTATAAAATTGGAACTGCATGTTTATGAATTAACTACTAATGTTACTTAATTACTTACTAATATATTTTTTTCTATTTCTTTTAATTCCTACTTATAATAATTATAAAGATATGTTTTATAAATTGTCTAGAGGGTCCTTTCTCTTTATTCAAGTGATACTATAGGCTATCTCTATTAAAATGCAATCTAATCAGGTATTCTATTCAAATTCCAGCCATTGTTTTCATACTGTGCTACGGGGTCATGGTTGATCATTTTACATATCAGCGTATCTTTTATATTCTGTGTTAAAATGTTAAACTTTATAACTTACGCCTTAAGAGCTTTGTAATACTGTAATGTAAGGACCACACACGTTTTTATATTGTTAATATTTATTTTTATTTATATAGTTTCAGAGAATTAACTTTTAATTGTCTTTTTAAATTTTATAAATTTTACAGGTATTTTATGAGTGTTTATTAGTGTTTTTTTAACTTCCTACACTTTAGCCAAAGAGCGGCTTTAAGTTCCGCCACACAACAGGCAATGTTTCAGAATTCGGCGGACAGTGAGGAACGGAGCGTCTTAACACTAGGAGAACTCTCTCTGCCTAACCTTCTACTTGCAGGATACAGAGTGAAGCTGAAAAAAATTTACGTTAGCACTAGTTGAACAAACTATACTTTTGTCAATTTAGTTGAAGCAGTCGAAATGCAATAATAATCAATAAAACGGTTGTCGCTATGTGAAGGCACCATATATGTATAACTAATGAATATCTAATCTATCTAATATTCTTGGATTAATGATAAATAAATAGTATCATAAATCCAAGAATATTAAATGACAGATTTCTTTTAAACTAATGTTTGGCACATTTGATGAATCCTATCGTAAATTACGCATACGACATTTTCCTCTTTCGGAAAGTGTTCTCATATCCTATTCCTACGCTATCTAAGCCAAGTCAAATATTAAAATTATGTTTTGAAGAACGGCACACCATAATTCTAAGCGAATATTATTCGAGTCACGTAGCGAGTGAGATTATGTAGGGATGTTGAATCGATTCCCAAAAAAATCTTCTCTATCGAGAACAGTCTGCTTTTAATTTATTGCCAATAATTTTTTTGGTTATCTCGTTACTTTTACTTGATAAAGTGTTAAAATATATTGTCAACTTTTAAGTTACCTCCAAAAATCTATTGAACCGATTCTAATGAAACTAAAAAGAACTAGAACTTTAGCACACGTGTTTGGATAACGCCTAAATAGATTATCGTATTTAAATATTATCTAATTTGGACCGTTACTCATACATATTTACATGCGTATTCCTCTTTTTGAATCAGTAGATAATAATAATAAAACCATCGTGGCTCAGTCGTCAAAAGTCTGACTTGAAGTCTATACGTGACGGTTGTAAGTTTGATTGCAAAACGGAACAGTAATTTCCCCATTACTAGGTTCACTCGTAAATTAAATGGTGACGTTTTATTGGAGTACGCTTAACGATATTGTTTATTGCTTCACGGTCTAATAATCGAGAAAGTCCGAAAGAAATTTTTGCTGTACTCGTATAAAAAAATAGAAGCTGCTAAAAATTACGTTTTTTTAAATAAAAGTAAAAATACTTTTAACAGCATAGTAAATGGAGAATATCTTGGGAACTAGCATATATTTTTGGAATAAAAGTAACATATATATTTACGGCAGCATTTGACACTTGGATTTGTTTAATAAAATTTTCTCTGTTGAATTCTTTTCACGATCTCTACACCTGCGGTTTCTTTAATCAAATTCTCTGAATTTCTTTTTATACTCATAGCCTGTTATGTGGGGAAAAGCGTGAAACTGATATTTAATAAGAACATTTATCACGACACGCATACATTATTGAAATATATGTAATTATTGCGTGCAAACGAATCCATTGAACGTTTCTTTCACATTCTTTTCCCGGTATCGGTATTTACGCTAAATTGCCTTTTACCATTCGTTATACAACTTACGTCCTTTACTTAGTAGTGTGTCGACAACCGGTCTTGTACTCAGTTCTATAGAAAGGGACAGCCACTTTCCCACATGAATCAATGGGTCTTACTTCCCATTTGGGGATACCACTTTTTGTTCTGCAACCCCTCGAAATTCTTTTATGGGTTTTCGTCTTGCCTTTTTAGGTTTAAATATTCGATGGTTGCTTAATAATTGTTTTGTAATATGTCTGTGTTTAAAAAAGGGCATGGGAATATTGTTCTTTATAATAATGTGCGTGTTTATCCAAATATTATTTACTTTTTTGGTATAAAAAATAACTTTAATTAATTATATTTTTTTTCTGTTTCAGGTACGGTGCAGTGTCAATAATCCGAAATATCTGACATGAGAAATGTTAAGTACATTTAGTAGAATTAAGAATAATAATAGCACACTAATGGATTTTTTTATAGATTTATTATTGTACAATTTGTATTGTCTTTTAAATATATTAATAAAAACATATCAATAATATTCAATATTATTTAAATTTGATAACAATATAAAACGAATTATAAATACAAGTATACACATTAAATAAAAGGAAAGCTAAAATAACCACTCTTCTACTCTTTAGAGAAATCTTTACAAAACTTTAAATAATAACACAACTAACACAAAAACAAAATAATGAACCTGAAAAAAATACGCTGTTTTTGCAACCATAATGAATTGTATGGTATATCTTTCGTGTGGTCGACCTTGTTGTTATTAGATACTTATATGGGAATACCCATTACAAATAGATCACGATCTTCACTTAGTCTATATAAGAACAACTTATTTATCACGCTGATACCTCAATGTCATGACCATTTATTTGTTGGTTGCCTACAAAAAATGTATTGGTACTAAAATAGTTAGTAACTTTTAAAATAGTACTTCTTATTTATTAGGATTAAATTAGGATTTACATATATGTATATGAAGAATTATCCATACTTGACTTAAGTCTAGGTGTTTTAGAGTTAATTTTGCGTTTTTTTAGTTTTTTTCAGGTTTTAGATTACTTTAAAGAATTGTGTGTATTTAATAGATTTAATTGAAATTTTGCACTATTATATTATTATTGAAAGCCGTTTGAGTTAGTATGATGGCAAATTAAACAAAAGAATAAGTATATTTAAATTAAAATAAAAAGATGGCGCGAAACTTTAGTCACCCAACATGATAAATTTATTTGTTAGAATTGCTTAATATTTTTGGTAATAAGTATTTCAAATATATTTCTTTAAAATTATGTCTGAGTTACGCTTTATTATCTATAATTACTTCGGTTGAGAGAATACGTAAATAAACTACAATTGTGGTCAAGGTTGCTTCTCTAAGTGAACAATTGGCTTAAAGTAATTAATGAATTTCAAAATCTTCATAATTATTCAACAATTATATTACTTCAATTTCCTTTAAAAACTAGTTTTTTTTAATATCAGGAAAAACTTGTGTATTTATCATTGATATAACATTCCCTTATCTTTAATTTCAACCTAAAACCATCGCGCCATATCTGTTACATATTTCATTTATCGACCCCTGACTCAATAAACTGCGATTTTTAATGCACTACAAAGAAAAAAATACTAAACGGCTCGAATTGAACTGGAAATCGAATCATAATTAATTAATTTTTAATTATTTTTTATCAGCTTCACGCATTATCCCGCATATAGCAGGGTACGCAAAAGGATTTTTTCGGGGCATTGTCTGTTGAGTGGCGGACAACGCCGAGTTTTCTGCCATGGTGGAATATTAATAAATAATAATTGATTCTTTCGAGTGAGATCGAATCTACAACCGTTGCGTTACAGTCACACTCTTGTGCCCCTGAGCCACTACGACCTCATAATACAAATCATAATTCTTGCCATTTTTTTGCAAAAGCACAGATTTTTCCAACAAAACGCACTAACGACCCGGCGAGCGGTGAGTGCTGAGTGGTGAGTGGTGAGTGGCGAGACGAGTGCATTCAAATCGTAGATCCAATTTTCCGATGCTGTACTCTCACAGCATTCCGGTATTTCAGGTTAATGGGATTGTATCGGAAAATATTCTGTTGTAAATGTTTGTTTTTTAATCTTTTATAATGTATCTTTATATGAAAAATCTAATGTTACGATTTTTACGTATTTGATGGCAAAACCCAGTGTTTTCGAACTAATTAATAAATATCTTTTGCGAATGTAATCTGAATCCACAACCATTATGTGCTGTCAAATGCGCGCCAACTGCTAAATACGCTTCAGTATAATAACAATATTAAAACAACAACGGAAGTCCCAGGTTCAATATTCATTCTGTCAAATTAACTCTATATTTCAATGTGCGAAGCTCTGTAAGCTTAAAATGGATATTTTTTTGAAAAATTTTGGTAGAAAATAATAATTTTAGCGTTCTATTTTAATAACTGCAACCGAAGAACAATATAAGCTATTACAGCACGTTCTTTTAATTGCTTTTCGAGACTATTGTTTCCAGGTCGCTGATAAAAACCACATGTTCGGCGGTTATTAACCTCGTTTTTTTAAATTCACATACGAAATCCTAGATTTCCTTTGCAATTTTGTTCAGAGATAATCTCACTATATTACATTCACAAAAATATATGTATTGGTAACTTTTTAATGTTTAATTTTTCATATAGAGATGTTATTTTAGGAGGGTTAGTGAAAAAGTCACAATTTTGAATTATTTTAGAATGCACATTCTTCTTTCGTATTATATATATTGTATAGATTTGATAATTAGTCTTTTAGTTAACGCTGTATCTCGCAGATAAAAAGCAGTATTAGGCAGAGGGAACTCAGTATTAAAACACTATTTCCTTATTACCAGAGCAAGGAAATGAAATTATTAAAAACTTCGTTCCCCTGAATGGGATTCGAGCCCACGACTGTCGTGGTCACAGCCGCGCGCTTGTACCTCTGCGCCACGACGGTCTTAAATTACTTTATAAACTTTATTATACATTTTTCTAAGCCCATTAAATGCACTTAGCTTTATATAAAATTATACAAATTGTCTAGACATCTTTAATATTAACTTTGCAGACAAAGTAGACAGCGCTTGCATAATAAATAAGACAACTTATTTCATTTCTGTTCGCGATGTACTGAAATATAGCAAAAATGAATAAACTTAAATATAACTTTTTATATCTTTTAAAAAATATTTATTTATATAATTTTACATTTTTGCACACAGTATGGTAGGCAGAGAGAACCTAGTGTTAAGACACTCCGTTCCCCATTTTCCACCTATATCACTAGGCATTGGGTGTTGAGTAGCGCAACTCAAAGCCGCAAAGCGAATAAATGAAAATAAATATTTCGCTTCCTCGAGTGGATATCGAACCCACAACCAGTCACGTTTACACACTCGCGCCCCTGTGCCACGGCTGGTCTCAATATACAAAAAGTAAATATTGTCATATAATTTTCAGTTCCAATATTATCATTTCATTTTATATTAATTAATATTACAATAATTGCATTTTCATTTCATCAATCATTTCAACCGTATATAAATATGGATGTTTCAGTAACACTTTGTTTTTAATTCAGACATGCTCCTCGACCAAGGCCAGTGATAAACAATTATGTTTTCATATGGCGGCCATGATGGTGGTCTAGAATAACATTATGCATAAGTAACTAATGTAAATACTAAAAAATATAATATTTAGAGTGTTTGGACTTAGTATATTTTTTTTTCGTGTAAGTTTAATTTAGTCGTTAAAAGTATTTTTTCAATGTGCTTAGCACTTTTTATATTGGTTTTGAGTTATGTTATACTCGTCGTTGTTTTTTTTCATGGTTATATAAAAAAAAAGTGGTTTCTTTAAAAAAAGCAATTTATCTAATGAATTTAAAATATAAAGTCAATGTTTGCAAATATAGTCTCTCTAAATAAGCGACAAGTGAGAAAGACAGAGAGAAAGAACTAGAACAGAAGAGACAATGAGAGATAAAAAACGACGGATCGAGATAAATAGACAAGTTATATATTTTCCAGGAGAATCTGAATATCTCTCAAATTTATTATGATGTCTTAGTTAGAGCTGCACTAATGCAAATAGAAACATCAAATGAACTATAACGAAATAACAAAATTTAGCTTATACGTAATACTAAAACGACTTTCGGAGGTCGCGAGTTCAATTTCCATACTAAGTCACATGGTAGCCTACTAAAAATAAAAAAAAACTTAAAAAATAATCTCTAAACTTCTTCATAAAAAAATAGACCTATATTTAAATAAAACGTTTAACTAAGCCTTTGTCTTTCCATTCTTATCATACATTTGCACGATAATGGTTCATGCAAACGTGTTTGACGCAATGCAATACTGTAGGTACTTATAGTATAGAAGTATAGTATACGTTGATAATATCTATTGTTATTGCAAGAAATAGTTATGAATGAAGTAGTAATATTTACATATATTATGACTAATATATATAATATGTAGATATTGTTAGTCTATGGTCAAATCCATTAATTTCTTAGGAAAATGGGGAACAGTCTCTTAACACTAGTCTTCTGCCTAACCTGCTGTATACGGTATACAGCTAGACGCTGAATAAAGAGAGAGAAAAAGTATTTTTAATATCCTGCAGATCTTCCTCATGATATCCAAAGCTCGAAGCTTGAAGCCTGTGCGAAATATTAAGTCATTTGCTATAAATAAACCGATATCAACCTTGTGCCAACATCTGTTGAATAGTGAAGTCTAATTGACCTAATAAAGTATTCCCAAATAATGTTTGCAAGAGCTAAAGGGAATATATTATTTAATTAACGGTTAGTGCTTGAAATTATGGTGACAGATTCAAATTTCACATTTTAGAATGTTTTATAAAATACATCATTATGATATATTTAATAATAAAAAATAACAGTCAAGTGCGAGTCGGAGTTTCACACTGAGGCTAGGGTTCGGTATTTTGATTGTAAATTTTGGGTGTAAATTTTCCCGCAAAACTAGTTTTGAAAACTTACGAATAGGTTCTTGCGTGAACATATACCTTAAAAATTACCTAAGTATAACTACATATTCCCTAAATATTAACTAAATTTAAAGTTCAAAAACCGATAACTCATTTATTGAAAAAAATTACTAGCAATTGAGACTAGTCGTGTGTTACCGTAAACGCAAGAGCTTGTGAGTTCAATTCTCACTCGAGGAAATTAAATATTTAATATTTTCGTTTCTTCGCTCTGGTGTCCGCCGGTGCGTGCGTTCCCTGCTTACCCTGCTTACGTTTGCAGTTCCCTGCTTACCCTGTGTGCGGGATATAGCGTGAAGCTAATTTATTTATTTTATATCACTTTTCTTTATCGATAAAAATCACACAATTAACCTTAATTACCACGCAGGACAATGCTCTATATTTTTATGTTAATAGCCGTCCCTTATCTATTCTATAAGTGCTTATTAATCGATGTTTTTTTTCATTAATCTAATGATTGATGCTTATACGGCGTTTAGTTGTAAACAATAACATACTATCAAATAGACTTTGTTCGTGTCCTAGTTTTTTTGATATGTAAGTAAATTGCAAAGGTCATTTTAATTTTATGATAGGCAAAAAATATTTGTTTATATTAGAGATTTAATTTGGATTTAAGTCGTAATGTAGTAGTAGTTTAAAAAATTGCAGCGTTTGTCATTATACAAGAATGTGGATTCGAATTTAATTCAAAGAAGTATTATCTTTGCAATTTGCATTATCGGCAAGTACATTATTGTCGGTTAGAAGAATGCAGCGTTAGTTTCCGGAACGCATTCTTTCGACACGGCTTTTTCATTTTTTATATTCGTCGCCATTAAGGGAGAATAGAGAAGAGAATTTTTTCTAAGAACAGATACTCTCTGCCTTCCTTGTTAGTAAAGTAGGCATTGGAAGTCTAGTGTTATGACACTCCGTTCGCCACTTTCTGCCGTATTTTTGAGGCATGGCGTTGAGTTCCTCCACTCGAAAGAAGAAAGGAAATTATTAATAAATAATAATTGACTCCCCAAGTGGAAATCGAACCCAGAACCGTCGCATTACAGTCACACGCCTGCGACACGGCTTCTATATCATCATCATTCTAATATACTTTCTCAATAACATACATATATCAAGGAAGAGAACGTCCTTATATAAAAAACCTGCGGATATTACAAGTGTAAACATATTTATAAAAAAGAATGTAATATAATGATACTTCTATAATGACTTTAACTGCATTCGCCAGACGTAAGATCGTCTGAGTATTTCATCCGTAGTGCCGACTAAAGGGAGGAAATGTTAAAACATCACTTCGCTTTTATATGGATATTTTTCATATTAATTTAGGAAATAAAACTACTAAAGTGTAATTTTGTGTAACATATGAGTTTTAATTTAGTTATACTTTATTTATTATATCAGTATGTTTTATTAGAAAATTTAGGTTATTTATTAAATTTGTGTTAAACTTGCTATCTACAAGATATTGTATCTATAAGATAACGTTCACGTCATTATATGTGTTTTTTGTTAAATATTTTGAGATTTCTTGAATTATATATAAAACAATTTTGTTTAATAATTATAGAAATTCTTTAGAAAACACCACCACCAATCAATCAAATATTATTTTATACATTGTTTATGTTTACTTTAACCAGTCCAGTCCAGTACATAATAAGCATTTCGTATTCGTATCACAAAATTTGGAATAACAGGTGACCTAGAGTAAACGAATCAACAAAGCTTGTAAATGCCGTACAGAAGGTAGAGTTCTTAAAGATTCCTATCACGTCTCCATTATAAAATGTCAAGAGGGTATTCAGCCAGTCGTACAAAAATGGGACTGTTACACCGTTGTATAGATACTAGGAACCTATTTCCTAGTTATTATTGCTTTTACGTTGCAAAGGAAAAAGGTTTCCCTAATGTTAGTAAAGTAAAATATTTAGTAGCATTGAGACTTTCACAATATTTTGTAGTATTTATTGTATTGTATTGTATTACATTTTATTTCCAGAAAGGCTATAGTACTAAAGACCATCCTTGCTGCAAATAATACAGAAATCTAAAGAGTATAATTTCGCTTTTGGATTTTAAGAAAGCCTCGATTGAATCAAGACTAGTTCATGCTTGGGTTTAGAAAGAAGATTTTATACAGGATGCCAAGTAGGTTTCACAACCGATGGCCGTTGGTGTGGTGAAGTTTTTTAGCGGCAACCAAAACCCGACGAATGAACGAATGTAATGAAGAGACAATCTGATCTAAGCTTTGATCTAAGATTGGTGTGAAACTAAAGAACATCTCAATAGTATATTTACCTGCTTAAAAATTAGTAAATAATATCGTCTTCCTAAAATCGAAATTTATATATTTATTAAGGAACCAAATTCCAATTAATACGTCCCTTGTACATGTTAAAATTCGGCATGATCCGAATGTGTAAAGCAAACATAACACTTAACCTACGTGACTTAATTTCACAATTTCGATAGTAGGTATTTTATTGAATGAATTTAGATGTTGCCCAATCACTTATAATAATTGATCGATAGCCAGATGGTCAATCGTCGATGTGATTTCTATTTATTGTTATGGTAATTGTTTTTCTTCACGTTACGTTTTTGGGAGTCTTATAAATATTTTGTTTGGTTTTTTTTAAATCTTCTTTTAAATATTCATATGTTAGCAACAGGAAAGGTCAGATTTAACAAACTCGCCTGCTTAGTTACACTCTTAGGGGTGAATTCTAATAAACCATGAAACACGTGTTCAATGAAATATTTTTAAGTCTAAATTTCAAATTTTATAAAAACTTTGGTGCCGATTTAAAGATTTTTCCATACAAACTTTCAACTCCTGTTTCATTCCTTTTGGGGTTAAAAATTTTCAAAATCCCTTCAGATTTATCAAATTTCCTTAGTCAGTGGATACAAGTCTTTTTATATAGACATAGGTAAGACGTTTAAAGCAATGTTGGCATTCTTCGTTTATGCTTTATAGGTAGCAATCTGATTAATATTCTGCAAGAAAGTTTTAATAGAAATTAATTCAAATGAGTTTCTTTCTAGGCTTGAAATTAATTTCACTTTAATGCTAATTTAAAATATAAGATTAACCATTAAGATTTTTTAGATGCTCTCTTATAAACATAAAATTTCATGATCGTGCTATATTCATGCATGAGGCCAGTTGTGGCGCAGGAAACGAAAGATTACCTGTGAACATAACTATTATGTGATTATTTTTAAATATCTTCAACCCTTTTTTTTTTGGTTTTTACGTCGTTCAACGCCAGATCTTTATAGTGTTAAGACACTTTGTTCTACACATTCTACATTCTTCATTTAGCTTAGGATCATTGCATGTTGTGTGTGAGTTTGGTCTTACCCAAACATGGAATTGAAAATAATATAAAATTCTAAATAATTATTTATCATTTTATTAATAATTGCAATACTATTACATATGTATCTATAACTCGCTAATATTTATAACAGTCCATACTTAACTCTAAACTTAATGTTTTTTGAGGATATTGCGTTTTCTACGTTGTTTTATATACTGTTTTTTCTTTTTGCATTAAATTTATGTGGAATTAATTTGACTATTTATATAATTTAACGATATTAAAGACTTTTACTTACTATAGGTGAATGTGAACCACATATTCTCTTCACATAATATTTTCTAGTAACACACTTTATACTAAATAAATTAACTTGTCTCTGCAATGTCTTCCCTACTTTCGTGACGTGACTCTCTAATAAAGTTACGTGTTAGTTTACATGCACCCTCAAGTGCAATGGCACTTTGTTTTCTTTTGCCTCACGTTGTATCCGTTAATAGCCGAATAGACAGAACCTCTAGTGACAAGAAACTTCTCTAAATTCTGCCGAATTATCGAGACAATGCGGTAGCAGCGGCGTTGAGTTCTGCCACTCAATACGTAATGTCTCGAAAAATGGGGACGGGAATGTCTTGAGGAAAACTGCTTTTTGGTGGGTGGTTTACCTTAAATAAATACATATTATAGTTACATAGACTAATGGATTTCCTATATTACATATATCAAATTATTAATTCATTTATTTGTATTATATATGTACTTTTAAACCATTTTGGATTAGACAAACTCGTACCTCATTAATTATATGATATTTATATGTAAAGTTGATGAAGACTAAGGTTCCCTAATAAAATATACTACGTTTTAAACCATTAATATATAAAAACTAATCATACGGTGCGTCATTTAGTATGATGCACCATACAAATTAGGTCATCCTTTAAGATCTTATACAATTAAATGAAGTAGGGTAACAGTGCATTGTACTGTAAAGTAGTTTACTCGTAACCTTATATTTTTCAGTACGTGCTCTGTACACTAATGCTTGGCAATGCTGACCGAATCCCTGATCAACTCTGTTTACTCTCATTTGGTCCCAAGTCCCTCCCAACTTGTTACGTCTTAAAGGATTTCAGTAGTTGTGAAGGGATTTTGTTGATCTTTTCCCTTTTTTTCTGTTTTTGTTTCTTTGTAAAAAAAGAAAATCTTATTGTTCTGTTAATCTTCAAAAGAAATGATAAAATAGTAGCTATTGCGTAGTTTTTTTTGCTTTTGCTTTTGGTTCACTTAGGATCAATCAGAAAACTTGTTCCTTCCTTGTCTTCTTATTCATTTCAATTCGATTTCAATGAATAAAGTCGTTTTAAAACGTATTAAAATTTTATCTAAAATAAATATTTGTTGTAAACTAATTATAATTCACATAAATATCGATATTATTAGATTATTCTGAATAGTTACAATTAAAAGAGTTAATAGTTAAAGACTTGGATAACCATCCAAGTCTCTTCAGATTTAAAAAAATATATCTAAAACTCTAAATATTTACTCCTTATAATGATAACGATATTAATGATAATTTCAAAACACAAGCTCAAATAAATGCACTCAATATCTTCAACCTCATTTACTGAATCAACAGTTAATGAAACAACTTACGAAACCAAACGTCTAATATCGGTATAACTTACCAACCGAGCACGCGGTGAAACTAATATTTCCCTATATTTTTTTATTAAGGCGTGTCATCTAATTATCCCGCACGCGTGACGCCTGGACAAACAAACCAAAACAAATAATAAATACTGTGGGCCGCATAGCTACGCGTAAAAATCATATATTAGAAAGAAAACCCAGTGAATTGACGACGGGATATTACTTCTTATATAATGTTTATTTGTTATTTTTACTTATT
Organism: Heliconius numata; assembly: GCA_016802625.1. Lineage (NCBI taxonomy): Eukaryota > Metazoa > Arthropoda > Insecta > Lepidoptera > Nymphalidae > Heliconius > Heliconius numata. The sequence continues at coordinate 40,762 of JAEBDU010010941.1, read as the reverse complement.
TATATATGTATTGGAGATATTGGGTATTATTGGTATTTTTTGAGATATTAAATTTTGTTAGCACTTTCTTTATTGTAGCTTCACGCTGTATCCCGCAATTATAGCGTGTACGCAGAGGAAATCCAAAACATTCGTCTGTATTTCCATCTAATTTTTAAGACAATACGTCTTGACTGGCGTAACTTAACTCTGAAATTCGAGAAAGCAATGTCAGGCGGTGTTATAGACAGTAATTTCGCCTAATATATATGCAAGTCACATCTACAATTCTATTCACCATAAACAATAATGCTTATTTGATATGAGAATTTCTATCTACCCACACCTAATATCTGTCTTGAATGAATAATTATTTAGTGGGAAAATCTCGTGAAATCAGGTTATGTTAATATAATTTTAAGCCTAGTTCTATATATTAAAATAATAATGTAGAATTTAAATTAATCATTTCATATATTATAATTTATAATGTAATAATAATAAAGATGTGCAAATTTTTACGTTTAAATGTTTATATAATTTCGAGGTCAGTCGTGGTGCAGGGTCACAAGCGTGAGACAGTAAACGCGACAGGCTGTGGGTTCGATTCCCACTCGCTGAAATGAAATATTTAATATTTTTATTCCTCCGCTCTGGAGTAAAGACAAAGCGCGGCGTTGAGTTCCGCGAATTTGGTGCAAAGTGGGAAACGGCAGTCTCTTAATGAGAACAGAGTGTCTTAACATTAAGTGCCCAGGTTCCCTCTGCCTACCGTATTACGCAAAGTGAAGCAAAAAAAATATCCATAGGTACTAAAGTATTTATATTTAACTAAGTAAATGCATTATATCAGATTTTGACGTCAATTTCACGTCATATGAATTAGTACTTTACATAGATAATTTTGCACTCTTTTATAGGCTTCCCTTAAATCTACTTACTTGTCATGATTTTTTATAGTAGTGTTATAATGGCTTTTATATTTTTTTCAAGTTTTTCTATAAACTGCTCATCGTTGTTTTTATCTATCAAAGATACCGTTCTATTATATTTCTACATAATTATATAATAAGGTCGTGATCATGATGTTAAATATCAGTCAAGGTGAAAATAGCCAAGGATGTAAGAATAAATTTTAGTATAAAAAATATTTTCTGTATTTTTTTGCATGTTTTGCTGATTTCTTAAGTGGTCTAGTGGCAAGGAAAAGGAGGTCTTAGGTCGTGAATTCGATTTATCGATATGAAATATTTCCGAGTTTGATAAGATCTCAAGTAATTATGGAATATTCAAAAGAGTTACTTATATGTAGAGAATGATTTTTATGTCGCGGTGAAAGAAACTATTTTTAAAGATATTAACCATAATTAGCACTCGTCACTATATAAGAGGCCACAAACATAAATTTTATAAAACTTTAAATATTTACTTTTTCATTTTTGTTATGTCTATTTACGCAGGTTCAATGAATAATTGATAAGAATGAGACACTAATCTTTACATAGTAGGGTACGTGTGACGTATTATGGACCCAAAGTTACAATTTTATTACTGAAACGTGACTTATTATTTATTTTGTTTCTTAATGTCGTCAACTTGATATTTACATTCGATTATAGATTACGTTATTTTAGTTTCTATATGGGTGTGATGATTACGAATACCCAGTTTTTTTTCCAACATACGATTGAAATATATATTTTTTTCAAAATTAACAACATCACTTATGTCTTCAAATATACAAAATCTATAAAACCTTTATTTTGATTTCTGAACTATAAAATACTACTATATTATTTTATAAATTGTACTAGAAACACACAAATTCCTAGTTAAACTAAAATTATAACATTCAACAGTAACCAAGCTATACCTAAAATAAAAGGCATCCTACCTTAACTAGTTCAGTACCCTACCTCATTAGCGGGATTCGTTCACGTAGTGCCTATCTGAAAACGCATTGTTCTTTGGCCCAGTTATCAATCTGAAAGATATTAGTAGGAAATATCTCGTTGAACATGCCCTTCAGCTGCGATCATTCAATTACATGAAGTAAAGTCTAAGATTATTCTAAATCAGAGGACGACAAGCTTTGGCTTGTAAATATTCAGTTACGAGTCTATATATTATTTTTTAATAATTATTTAGAATTACAAAATTGTCGTATGGACAAAATAACAAAAAATGTGTTATTTACCTTTTTCTTAATGTATGTTATTAACTAAAGTTTTTTTAGCAATAAATTTTCCCATTTTTCTATACTTTAACTTACATGATGTCTTATCACGTGTGATGAGTTCCATTGCGTGCTGAAAAAGTCGTCAATCCAATAATTTTTTTAATGCAGATTAAAATAATGATTTTTACCATATTTATATTATGTAATATATAATGTTAACAGTAGCAAGCTATGGCGCAGCGGCACATCGTTTGACTGCAAACGCAATGTTATAGGTTCTATTCCCAGTGAGAGAAACCTACTCTACCCTCTGGCACCACCCTCTGGTAAGAAAACAAATCGCTGCGTTGATTTCCGTCATGTGAAATGTGAAACTAAAAAAGAAAACATTTAATATATTGAAAAACTATGACATAGACCCAATATACAGAGAAGTATGGAAAGATAAAAAACCTTTTAGTTAAAATATTTATTACAATAACTAAAAGCAAAAGTAAGAAAATAATATTTAAATCCACTAAAAAGGTTGTGCAACTCTGTTTTAGATATTCAAGCAATATCTTATTCTCCCCACGAGATTAGCGATAACGTATTGCGTAAGAATGTAAGATTAAGAGTACAATTTAACGATGCCATTTTTTAGCGAATGTTATTAACATAGAAAGTGTTTCCTTTTAATGGAACTAACCTGACTGAAATCCGCGATGGTGGTGGGTTCGATTCTCACTCAGAGATAAAAGAACTTTTCAAAGATAAAAAAACTTTCGAAAGGCAAAGCGTTGGGTTCTACCTTGTTGCCAGATTCGCTCTGGCTACAAATATAAATATGGTTTTTTCCTTTATTGTCACCGAAAAAAATGTGACAATATAAATTATAGAATGTCACATAGTATTGCAAATAAAGGCGATAAGGCACTTGAAAATGTCAATCAACTAAAGATAAACACATCAATTTTAACAACATACTTTTCATAGAAGAGTATAAAATAATAATATAGCAGGGTAGGCACAGAGTCACCAGAACAAGGCATATAAACAAGGAATAACTTATTACCCCGAGTGTGAATCGAACCCACAACTGACGACCCCGAATAAAATAATCGTGGCAAATTGTCTACTTTAGTGCAAACTACTTTTATTTAGTTTAGTTTGTAACTATAATGGATATTTGCACAGTTTTTACCAAGTATTTTTACTTTCACTGGTTCTTGAATATTCATCGTCAATCTCAATGAAAGCATGCGACGCGGGACGGTCCATTGTTCTGCTTTTTAATCGTTTTATATTTCAATGACTTCTATTACTTTATCGTTAAATAGTGTGACAAATAAATTAGGTGTGAATTGGAGTTAATAGGGTATATTGATTTGTTGAGGTTTTGATTGTAGGTCTTTCTGTATTTTGTAGTTATGTATTAAGAGAGGCCTGTCGTGTGACTAAACACGACAGGTTATGGGTTCGATTCCCATTCGAGGAAATGAAATATTTAATATTTACATTTCTGCACTCTGGTGTCGTGGCAAAGTGCGGCGTTAAGTTCCGCCACTGCACACGTAATATCTCCACAATTCATGGCAAAGTGTGAAGCGAAGCGTCAATACTAGGTTCCCTTTGCCGACTCTGGTATATACAGTAGTGTAAAGCTGAGAAATAAATGTAATAAATGTTAGTTACAGTTAGTAAGTAATAGAGTTAGACGCATCTCTACTTGCTCTAGGGTTACACGAAATCGTGGGAGACGATCGCTTACCCGAAAGCTCGTTTTCTTGTCTTTCTCATAAAAGATTACCTGCATAGGTCATTCTCCGCTCTTTTCCGCGGCATGTTGGATGATGAATTCCAACATCGCTTAGTCTATTATCAGAATCTATTAACTTACTATAAACGTCTATAATATAAAAAATAAAATATTTTTCAAAGTGGGACTTAACACAATCATAGGTTTCTCAGAAACGTCCCAACGGTGTCACGATGGCGTGCGTGTTCTCTTTACAAATATATTTATTTTAAACATACCTTAAACCTTTATTCTTCAAAAGGTCATTATGTGGCAGTAGTACTTACCGTGTAATGATTGGGAGTTTGATCCCCACTCGTTATAATTATGATTAAGTTCTCTTTATATTTTTAATAAAATAATGTATAAATTATATATTGCAGCCAAAGCATTGCAAGTAAAATATTTAATTTCACAATATAACGTCGATATCTATTCACTTAATCTATTAACGACTGGACAATGTACTGAGAGATGATAAAAAATAAGACTTCACTCAAAGTTTTTGCGCTGTTTTTAATGTTTTTGTTGAACCTTGAGGTTCCTGTGGGTGATTCATACGCTACCATACAAATTAAAGGCAAGGTTTATGAAATATTATGGCACATTATTATTGTTAATTACTAATTCCAAGTAAAAAATAAGTAGAGTTCGTGAAAAATTTTGGCGAATATTAATATTATAGGGATGTTAATGAAAATATTATAGAAAATTTTCAAGTAAAGGTATATAATAAAATTTTAAGTAATATAATCAAAAAAATCTAAAAAATAAAAAAAATACTAACAAAATAAGATTCACGTATCAAATAAAAATTATAAACTTTAAGCTTTTTAAACTTTAATAATAAAAGAATGAAAGAAAAAAGTATATAAGTCATGTTGCATCTATTTTACTTCTCCTTGACAAAAATGTTGCACAAGGTTTGGTAAGTTCATTTTAAAAGATCACCAGAACTTTAGCTATTTTAAACTTTCGTAAAAGTTTACGTTGCAACACTCTTTGTTCCTCACGTCGAAAAACATCGGGAAAATTCTTACACATAAGTACCGACTATAACATTGTCTAGTAGATCTCTTTCTACCTGGAATTAGTTCCAGCTTTTATTACCAGGTTCTGCTTTCCGACTCAATCTACTTCACTTTGCAGTCATCAAAATCCTCAGTGGTTAGTTCACATAATCGATGAATGTTGGGCTGTATTCTGTAACATTGTTTTCAGTATCTCCAAAAAAAATAAGTTTAGAAAAAATATTTTTAATCATTAATATATTATAGAACAAGCGTTAGGTAACTATGATGTTTCAGATCTGTGAAAAATTCAAAAAATATTAATCTTACTAAAAATATGATTTTCTTCTTAATGGCATTAATCCCGGCTATTGCCAGGGTCTGCCTTCCTACTCAACCTACTCCACTTTTTTACTCCACGGTCTTTTGCGTCCTGGGTGGTTAGACTATTGGCTCTCATGTCCTGCATCACGACATCCAACCAGCGCTTCCTTTGGCGTCCGGGAGGTCTAACTCCAGGAACTGGTATAGCAAGGCACTTGCATCCGACATAGTTCTTAGTTAATCTTACTAAAATTATTATATACTCTTCAAACACGTATACTACATGACATTTCGTTATTTCTCAATGATATCTACGAAATGATTGCTTAAAGTTGAATGAGATATTTCTACTAACCATCATTAAATTAAAAGTTACATTTTTAAAAGTAACATACATGATGTTATGTTTGCTTCTATGCGTCATGAAAGTACAGTTAAACGAATTGAATTTGTCCCGTAAATTCTTACTCAAAAATATTTATATTTACTAAAGAAAGTGCGGCGTTGCGTTCCAAAAACTGGAGATAATGTTTCTCATTTGTATTTTTTTCTTTACAAAAAAAAAGCGAAAGATGGATGAACAAAAATTATGAAAATCATTTAATTGATTTTACTAAAGCACAAAGGACTTTATTCTCCGCGTAATAATTATGTATAGTACCAACATTTTTTTGACCATAATATCTTCGACAACGTGTGTTCTTTAAATTGTATGCAAAATATAGTAGGTATACAGTCTTTGTATCTAATTTCGTCTTCTTTGTTTGATGATTTAATGCTCCAAATGACATGAGCGATTCTGACAGTTTTTACTCATATTATTTTTACGAGTCATTTTAATGTACCTAATGCATTTTCTGAGAAACATTTGAAACCTAAAACACCACCTACAGTTGTACGAGATATGCATGAATCAACAGTTAAATATAATATTGAGTTCCGTGACCTAATGCAATGTTTCTTAAACGGAGAAATACATCTCTCCGTACTCCCTATCTCTCCCACGAGATGATGACTGGGATGAACGAAGATACTAATATATTGACAACATGTTTTTATACTAACTCTTAAAAAAATGTTCTGTAGATCAGTATTTCCTCTATGTTTGTTTATAGCGAATACACGTATATTAACAATAGCTATCTCGGAATTTCAGTAATAGGATATTTAACCATAGTCCTCAACTATCCACATCCAGTACCTGCCCACGTAAGTACATCTTATCTTGAGCGTGGCGTCGAATGTCAATATTTATATCAGCACTAACAATAAGTCAAATATAACAAACCCATTTTGGATGTAGCTTACCTTATGTTTGTATTTCCTTTGCAAACAAGCTGACGCCTACTCAGGTGGTCATCTTGCCATTACCGTCTTTATATTGAAATCAATATGAATTATTATCCTGTAACATTATTAATAAGTAGTAAGTATTCATATTTTCGTATCTCATTAAGGGGGTCGTGTATCGGAAGCATTTTACGATTCGAATTACAAGACGACTAATGACTTAACAAGTCATTGTCTGTTACGGATTGTCAATGCATACCTAAGCTTTAATTATGTATTCAAAGAAGAGTCACGTTCACTAGCGGTGGCATGTTCATTTTGTTTAAATAATGCACTGGCAACATCTATTTATATATTAATAAATATTTTATCCTTAATGAGAGGAAAATCGTACTAAATAAAGTAAAAAATTGCGGTTAAATACGTACAATATGTTATTATTGTAAATATTGTATATTTTCGTTTCTTCGCTGGTGTCCGTGCAGTTGCGCTACTCAACGTGCAATGCCTTCAAAATTTGGCGGAAACTGGGAAAACGAATTGTCTTAACACTAGGTTGTTTTACACAAAAAAATGTTAAAAATTATTATTTGGCTTTAAGTTGATAATTTACAATAATTTTAAATCCTAATTAATAATTTTAAAAAAACAAAAACCTAACTAAAGTACTTGTTTCTTACTGTTTCAATTCCAGATAAAGACTAATACAATGGAGAAAAAAAACCTTTTTTTGCATCTCGGTGAACGGGAAGCATCGTCTTTGTGTGAAATTGTATACTGTCGATCGAATGAATGCTACAGATAGTCACTGACATGGATAGGCTGCAAAGGAATGAATGCAGACAGCACTAGGCTTTATAGCTAGTCCTCCAGTTTACCTGGATTGCGGATATCGTCCTCGATCCTGGATTTGTTTTTTTTAATTTGCTTAATATTTTTTGATTATTGTTTTTTCTTGTATTTATGTCTCTATCTTATTTAGCCGACTACGTCTAAGCAAAAAGGATGGTTATGATTTTGAGCGGTATGTATGCCCATCTGATTCCCTGTAGCTACTAAAATACTTATTATAATTTGATCAATGAGATATCGTTGGAAGCGGTTCCTTTGTCCGTTGGCTATAAACTAGGTGATGCCATATTAATGGAGTAGTAATTTACCTTGCCTTTAACTTAGAATGATACAGAATTCTTTTTTATATAATAATTATTAATACTAAAATATACTCGTATGGTAGGTTCGTACTTAACATACAATATCTATTAGTTAGAAATTTAATATCCGTATAGAATTAAGTTTATCTATAATTGGCTTAAAAGATTTTTCCTTTTACTTTTAGAATCACATTGTTACATAAAGGCTTTGTCAGTGTTTATTAAATTAACTCTTGACGTTTAATTCTTTTGTTTTCAATTCATTCATTTCTTACTTTCATGTTATGCTAATACTGAATAGGAATTAGGAACTGTCAAAAGTAACTATGGTCTCCTTTAAATCTTCTTTTAACTGAGTATAAACGAACAAGTAGGTTTATATGTAATTTACTCGTCTGTGGTAGTTGAGCCCCAACCCACACTGCTATGGGCATACTAATTTGGTCCGTTCTAATTACTAACATATAGGTAGTAGCTAGTAGTTTTTAAGGGTTCCTGAATTAAAAGAAATCGATGTTCTTGCCTAAAACGTGTTTAATTTTATTTTGTAAAATATTTATTATTTATGACTATAATTAAAAATATATATGATTGGAAGGATTTTTGCTATATTCAATGATTTTCATTTCATATCCCAATTGAAAAAAATATAGTATGTGCTAATATTTCAAACAAACAAACTGCCATTTTATCAATATGTGAATTGGAATATTAAGAAAAAAAAATTTAAAGTTCCTTACTGACATTATACAATGATCTTGAATTTGAAATGCCTGAGTATCCCTTATCCCTTATCAGCACCTTAAATGTTTACACAAGGTATGCACTCATGCAGGTATCGCGGGCTTGCGACACAGACGCCTTATCAAAGTTAGCTGTTTATCACCACACCTACTCATCACTATCTCGCCTCCTGACGGTTGCAACATTTCCCTTGATTAGTCTCAGGTGAGGATTTCTTTTGAAATTGTTCTCTGTGCTTCTTGAAATATCATGAATTGTAGAAATATTTGTTTTTTTTTTAGTTAGTTTGTTCCTTGAAACAAATTAATATACAATATAATGTTTTTTTAATTAAATTTACAAAAAAAGTAAAGGTATGTTACCGATAGTTTAATAAGGCTTTTAAGTGAACATCAATAAGTAACAGAATAAAACTTTAATTAAATTTATATGTATATTTATCTGTTTAAATATATCACGAATTCCTCGAGTGGGAATCGATGTCACAACCTGTCGTCTTTACAGTGTTACTTTGTGTCCCTGTACCACGACTGGCCGCTGTTAACTGTTTTCTGTCTTTTTCAAATTAAACATATAATAACTAAGCCAAAATAAACATAAAATATTATGACAAAAAAAGTTTAATTTTCACGTATAATATTTTCACACCTCAGTAGTCTGAAAACATTATCGTTCACAAGCGGTTGCTTTAATCATTAATATTGATCGATTTTGTTCATATAACGAAAGGAGACAACGACTTTATTAAAGGTATTGCAAAAATGATGCAACTGGTCAAAGTTGATTTTCGATTTCCTTCTCTCTGTGAAACGCATAAGGTTTAATATTGAGGAGAGAGTATTGCCACTATTTATATAGTGTTATAGAATGGACTTCATCAAGGGTTAAGTGACGAACAGGAAGAAAATCTCGGCTTGTTTTATAAATTACACATTCCAATTGGCAAGTTGATGGAAATTTTAAACGTGTTTCGTTTTATTATATTTATTTTACATTTATTTTTTGTTTTTTACCCTGTCAGATAAGATATACCTACTTATTTCTTGAAAAAAAAAAAAACCAACAATTTTTATTTTCGATTATTCTTACTTTAATAGTAAATAAGTATTAATCCTATTAGGTGACAGGCTTTATATATCTTATATTTTTTTGTTGTGGATCAGAACCCCTTACCATCTCAACTTGAAGTTAATGTTCATACAATTTTAAGCTTAGTTCAACGTAAAATTACTTCGGTCCATGTAACTGTCGCACACTATATAGATTCTACCCGTGAAATATTAATTGCTTCCAACTCCAAATTTTGTACGATATTTACGCTACTATTGCACTTGACGTCGTCCAAACTGTTTTAATTATCGTTTTAACTTAAAATTAATTAATACTTTTATTAAAACGAGAGTGTAGTCCTTGCTCATGTGAGAAATTTAATAATTTACATATTATATATTTTGTAGTTTCACGTAACACGTTGTTTTCCTCACAGGAAAGTAGGCAGAGAGAACAAGCACTACGCGAGCCATCCCTTTACCTTATACCTTAGTACCGCCAACCTACTAGCCCATATAAATGCAACTATTCAGTGATATTTACTGATAGCACAATCAATATCCACTTCACACTTTACTAAAACCAAAACTTAATAAAAACACGCAAGAATAAAAAAGGCTCTAAAGTCGCCATTTATTTTCTTATACGTATTTTATTATTATTATTATTTTAGTAAAGTATTCTAACTTCAGAAAAATTATACTTTAATGTTTAGTTTAAATTGCCCCAAATAATTACTAAACCAGGACTCATTTTTTCAAATTAACCTTTTCTCGGCACGTTTGGCTTTTAGGTCACCAGGTTTCAGCGTCGAGAGTCAATTTGTAGCAGTTCTCTTTGCAGTATAGAATGAAGGCCAGCCACCTCAAAGGTCTGCATTTCTTGAAAATTTTAATTGCAACATTACTTATTAGAACTTACCTTAATGATGATGCTATTAGAAACAACAGAAATTTTTCAACAGATTTTTTTAGCTCCATTCAGTCTCCCGCACACTGCAGGGAAGGCAGAGGGAACCTAGTGTTAATACCTCCTAGACTCAGTTCACCATCATTCCGCCGAAATTAGGAGACATTGCGTGTTAAGTAGCGATACTCAACACGCGCTTTTACCTCGACACTAGAGTAAAGAAATGAAAACATAAATAGTTCATTTCCTCGAGTGGGAATCGAACCAACTACCTGTTGCGTTTACATGCTTGTGCTATTGCCACGACTGGCCTCAAAACATTTCGGTCGGCTTTAAAATATTAGTGCATATTATAAATGCAATTTTGTCATAATTTTTATTTATTTATTGTTCGTAACACCAGTAACAAAATCCTCGATAATCCTCAAATGAATTCACGATTTTCCTGTTATTTTCTCGACAATTTGGGAGAACACGTTCGTATACTTAAAAGGAATGTTTTATACTCTTTAGATTTTACCTTGCGATACACCCCGTGTTCCGTACCTAATCCCTTATAATTTTGGGAAATCTCGAAGCGTTTCTAGACAGGGTTTTTTCCTATGATTGTATTTTACGAGTGTACCTGCTATTGCTTGAACATGTTAGCATTTGTTATTTGGAAGAATATTTTCTAAATAGAAGTTCTTTTTCTCTATTTTCACCATATTTTTGGACGTAAGATGTAAAATAAATAAAATGTACATTGCAATAAATATTTATACGATAATCTTAATATTATAAGCGTTTTTTATCCTATATATAGCAGGGTAGTTATTCGAGACGAGACGTTCAGTTCAACATTGTGTTTTGAGCGAAACTTAACGCCGTACTTTGTTTTTCTAGAACGGTAAAATAAAAAATATTGTCTCTAGTGAGAACTGAAGCCACAACCAACGACTTTACACTCAGACGATTCTTCACGAGGATCTCTGGCTATAAAGAGAAAGACGTTCTTCTTCATAATATAGTTTCTTTATTTTATAGGTATCTATGTTCGATTTTGATGTTTCAAAGGCATTGTACTACAAATGTAGTATTGCAGATTGCCCTCGCGATGGGGGATGTTTTCAAGGGAAAATAGGCTATTCGTTTTGATTGGATGAACGGCTTTCGGCAGTTTGATAGAAAAGAACCTGCCCCTCTAAATCCCGGTCTAAACTGAAATTTATCTTTCATTTTACCTTATTTCATTGATTAAGTCCTTGAAATGTTGGAGTTAGGCGTCGTTTGTTCTAGTTTCGGTAGAATTGGAAAATCTCCAATCTCCATATTGGTAAATGGTGAACTTTTGCATTAGAACGTACTTTAAAAGTTTATACGGTAAAGTTTAATATGTTTTATTTTTTTATATTTGTATATGTTTTTAAATTCTACATATTTATATATTCTCTGTTATGAAATCAGTAAACGGTTCTACTTCAGCTAAGGTTAATATATAACTTCTACTTAAAAAATAGGCTACCATACAAACCGACAAACAAATTTAATGCTAAAGTGCAGTTTTATTTTCATATACATATATATATGGTCATGTTATTATTAAAAACCACATTCTTCAACATGATCTTCCTTTCTCGAATAACGCTATTGTGTTTTAAGGCAAAATATATACCTTCGTATTTCAAAAGATTAGCAGAAAAACAAATTCGCATTTATATGTAAGTATATACTGTCTTTCTGTGTTTGCAATTTTTCTTTTGTTTTTTATAATATACATTCAATTCTCAATTGTTGTTATCTTTATGATTGTTAATGACAATGATATTTTTTTTAGTGAAACAGACTCATGAGCCCTTATTTAGCCCTGATTTAGTAAAACGAAATGTCTTTTCGAAACTTGAGGTTAATGCTGTTGATCTACTGGTTTTTATAGCGATACCGGGTGGGTAGGAAAGAGGGAACTCTGTCCCTAAAAAATTTGCAAGCACTACGTGGCTGCTTGACCTTCTTTGGCTGATCTCTGCGGGACTTAAAAGTCACAATAGGCAACTCTCTGGTCTCCCGCGTTACAGGCGGAGATACTGATCAGTATACTACCGAAGAAACGAAATGTCTCCAAATGTCTTTCTTATAAACCTCTAAATCATAGGATCAAGAAGAAAATACGATAGCTTAAAAATACTTTATTAAAATATTTTTTAACGCCACGGTGAAATCAAGATAAATCAACCACTCGCGATGTTTATCATTAGAACGTTATTAGCTTTCACTATCTACGTCCTTTGTACGTTCATAAACATGTTATTTGTGGGTTGTGGCTTCAGATCTAATAATGCAGTGATGTAATTTCTGTTTAATGGAAATTGACTGCGAGGAAAGACGTCATTGAGATGATGTTTCATATGTTATTTAACTAAAATTTAATAGTAAAGATTTTGGATTTATTTTAATTAATTGAGGCTAGTCGTGGCAAGGGACACAAGAGTGTAGGTTCGATTTTTACTCGAAGAAATTAAATATTTGATATTTAATTTTTTTCGCTCTAGTGTCGAGGCACAAAGGCGGCGTTGAGATCCGCCACTTAACACCCAATGTCTTTAGAATTCGTCGGAGAGTGGGGAGCGGAGTGTCTTTATATTAGGTTCCTTCTGCCTAGCCTGCTACCTGCTACTGCATGATGCAGGATACGAGGATTTCAGAGTAAAAGAGAAAATGGTGAAGAAGAGAAATCATATTTAAGTTAAAAACTGCTGGTATAATTCCACTTGTGGTATCTATATTATGAACAACATACAGTTTTAATTGTGGTTTTATTATTAGACTCTCAATGTCACTTTGGTTACATTACTCATATATGTATATAGGTATGTATATATGTGCGTATATACGCCTATGTCGATGGAAAATGGGATTCAAAGGAGAGGTATTTTAAATTTTTGTTTATACTATTAATATTTGGTTTTCGATGTTTTTCAAAGTTATAATTTAATGTTGTATATACTTGTATTGTACACATTAGTCAGTCATTATTGCTTGCTATTTATAAAATAATGGAACATACTAGAATATGTGGGCGATATTTGAACCCACTCACCTTCATGTCGACCCTGTTTCATATGCAACTTTATCGCTTCAATCACATCGATACTTTTACACACTAGCCTCTGCTGCATTTCTATGTTTATTAGATATTATTTCTAGCCCTTGAATTTTTATATTCTTATTTTTTTTTTGCAACACGCTGTATCTCTCAAAAACTGTGTAAGTAGGGGGACCCTAATGTCTTCTTCGTTTTTCAAGGTTTCGGAGCATTGCGTGTTGAGTGGGATTCCATTTGCAGCGAATTAATGAAAATATAAATAATTCATTTCCTTTAGTGAGAATCGAACCACAACCGTCATTTTCACAGTCAGACGTTTTGCCACAGCGTCACGACGGCCACAAAATTATTGTAATATAAATATCATTACTTCATACTTCCTTAACATACCATGGATTACTCTTGTCCTCTATTCTGTGCCCTGGTACTTGGCACTGGTATTTGAGACCCAAATGTAGGTTTGAAGGATCCTTTGAAATACACATTAAGTTTGTATCCACTGTCCTAACTCATCTACCATTCTCATAATGAAACTCAAAATTATGTTACTAATTACGTTCTAGAAATTAAAGACCTCTTCCTCTTCGCCAAGATTTCTTAAGATTATAGAGATATCGTTATACCACTCGTTCCTATTTCAGAGCGAGAAAATTAAATTATTAAATATTTGATTCTTTCAAGTTGGAATCGAACCCATAATTGTCACGTTTACAGTCACCAACCAGCTTGTGCTCCTCCGTCATGACGACCTCATCAAAATTTATTTAATTTAACATTTAGCCAAGGTTCTATATAGCAAAAAATAAAGCCAACTTCAGTAAATCTCTTTGTATAAAAGATTAAAAATCGTGAAGTGTAAATATTTGAAAAGCACTTACCTTTAATGGAATATGTATGAAGTTAACGTTTTTTGTGACACGCTTCAGCTACGAGTATTTATTACTTATTACTAGCTACTGAATTTAGGCACACCTATTCTAAATTCTGACTTCATTTATTAACCGACTTCCAAAAAATGAAGTAACATAGCTTTAACTTGAATTATATTCTTACATTTTTTTTATTTAACTTTAAGACTGAAGCTTTCATTGCTTTTAATAGTTTAGGGCGAGTAGTGTAGGTTTGTAATGTTGAATATTGTTTTGATCACTTAAAATATAAAGTTTATTAATATTTGATGAAAAATATTTATACAGCTTATATTATATTTTACTTCGTATTTTAATATAATAATTATATAACATTTTAAAATATCTTAATACTACTTTTATGGCAAACACGAAATCTCAAATTTTCTCTTTAAAGTGATTTTTCAATAAATATTGTACTTTGTTTCTAATTTGATCGTAATTTTTAGCCAATGTCAATAGCCATTAGCCGGTGACATCGTAGCAGACAATTAGAAACGATTACATGTCACCGTACCCACTCATTGTGCCGTTTATTTGGCAAACACAAGAAGCATTGTATGCAAATGTGGCAAATTCACAAACACCTACGATAGAGGTCGACCGTGACTGACTGCTTAGACAAACATAGATCGCCATTGCTAAAGATATCTTTGTTGCTGAAAGTGTATTAGAAAGTATTTTTTTTATAATAGAAGAAACTGTAGTAGTTACTAATAGTTGAGGCGTTGTGGCGAAGTGGTATAGTCTGGCAAATATGTTATTGATAATGGGAAGCACGCGCGGCAAATTGCGCAGTATACGTATGCGCAGAGAACGTTCGATCAGTGTTACCCTGTTATGTTGTTTTACCCCACGCTTAGCAAATCACATTCACCTATACGATAATTAAAATATCTGTCTATCATGTTTATGTTGTAGTTAATTATACAAAACGAAAATTTTATGAGGATACGTAAATATCGAAAAATAATCAGCTGTTCCATTCATTGTTGTCGAGAATAAAATCAAGACTAGCCCGAAAAGTATAATAACATTTTTTTTTTCAATAAATAATTAATCAATTCTAAGCTTCTGCTTATATAACTAATGACACATGATATTTACGTATATATGTATATATATACACTTATGTACAACATAAACATTCAGTATGCATAACACAAGCTTATATACAATGCAATATGGATAAAGAAATATGTGGCAATATTTAAGATTATATATATAAAAAAAAATATTGGGTAAATTATTTAAATAAATTTTGAGGTACAAAAAAAATGAGAGTGAGTTATCCCTTTGCCATACAAGTTACTGTGCGTTAGTGTGAGCGCTACGTCCTTACAGTAAATTCGCACCCACACATCTTTATAGGTACAATCGAGCTCACACTATATTGTTCAAACAAGAATATAATTAATTGTAAACAAAAATGCCTTTTACCGTTTTGATTGTTTGCTTTATTATTTGTCAATTTTTATTTTTTACTTTCTTGCATGCATTAATTAACGTTTTATTTTAATTAATAAATTTTTTTACGTATTTTTTTTTAATTTGCATTTTATTACTAATTATTTTTGTAAATGAACACTAACGGCCATTCCTTTTAATTTTTTACTTTTATATTTGACATTGTATTTATTAAAACTTTATTTTTTTACAATTTTTTTTGTATGTATTATTATTTTTATTCTTTTATGTACCTTATTAAAATTACTTTTTTATGTTACTTTTTTTTATTGAATTTGGATTGAGAAGATTTGTATGTGGCCCCATTATAATAATTTCAATTCCGTTTTTTATTTTATTTTTCAATTTGGTTATCCATAACTTGATTTTGCATGTTGCTTAAGCTAACAAACGCACTAATCATTATAATATTACTAGATAAATATGCTCTACTACGCCATTCCGTATATATGATGCTATCATATGATATTATATTCATATTTCATAGTAATGAACTTATAGCGTTGTGCTCGATTGTACCGTAGCCCGGTCACACCCCGCACCGATTCCCCGCGAGCCCTTACGGGGAATCGGTCCGGCGTGAGGGGGTGTCTATGTGCAGACATCAAAATACGCTTTCTGCGTAATTTGCCGCGCGTGCTTCCCATTATCAATAACATATTTGCCAGACTATACAAGCGTGTCTGTAAACGCGATGGTTGCGAGTTCGAT
This sequence comes from Heliconius numata, assembly GCA_016802625.1. Taxonomy (NCBI): domain Eukaryota; kingdom Metazoa; phylum Arthropoda; class Insecta; order Lepidoptera; family Nymphalidae; genus Heliconius; species Heliconius numata. Next base: position 24,178 of record JAEBDU010010941.1, on the reverse strand, counting down.
TCGCAATCGGGGAATGAAGACGTAATTAATTGTTATTTTTATTTTGGACAAATTTTTGCTCATAAAATGCTCATAAAATAAAGTAAATTCCAAGTATTATTGTTAGTAACTATTTTGCTTGGACATGTCAATTTAAAATTTTAAAATATTGAATTTTGAAACGTTTCTTAATTTTTAATTCCTTTTATATTAAATGTTACGAAAATTTACATTTAAATGTTTTAAAAGTGAAACATTTTAATGACATCGTAAAAGTAATTACCGGATAAGTTTCACAATAACAATTACGTTTGCGTAAATGTTAAAAAGAAAAACCCGAGTTAAAAATTTAATTAGTGATTTCAATCGGTTTCCAAATTTTGTTACGCTGGTAAATAGAGACCCACCTAGTGTAAAAACACTCCGTTCACATTCTTTTTCATATTTTTGTATGAAAAATTTTAATCTTTTTATATGTATAATAGGACGGAACTTCAGAGGAACTATAAGTAGTATGAATGCTTTCAATTGTTTCTTATATAGGTAATAATGAGTTTAAGGGACTGAGATCGAATCAAGAACGAACTGTGAATAACACTATAGTGTGAATCTTCCCGAAGGCGGAACTAAACGCCACGCTTTATTTTGCCAGAACAAGGAAATTAAAATAATTTATTACGAACCCATAACCATTGAATTTATGGTACGAAGGCCTCTTCCTGTTTTAGTTGTAAATAAGGATTTTTTTATGAAATCTTTTAAAAAAACATTGGTTAATAAGTAAAATTTTAATTAAAAACTGAAAACTTTTATGATTGTAATTGATATAACAACAGATTCAAGGAGTTCCCAATTCCAATATTTATATTACTCTTACTTCGTGTTTCATTTTGTTATCTTAACTAAATTACATTTATAAGCTAACTGTTAGAAAGTTAACTTAGTAATTTTTTAAGCCAACGAGCTTATCGAGATGGTTGTGGGTTTGATCACCACTCGAGTAAATTATGTATTATCATTTTCCCTGAAGGAACAGACCGAACAGAGTATCTTGACACTAGGTTCACTCTGCCTATCCTGCCTATCTCCTGTCCTCTCTATGAGGCCTACAGGCTTACTTTTTTTAAATTCCTTAATCTAATGTGTTAGACAAGAACAAAAAGCTATTAAACATCGTTTCCTGCCAACCTAACATTAAAAATGTCAATTATAAAGTACTAGTCAAACATATTATAGAAATAAATTTCGAAAGCTCTTAATAGAAATAAGAGTAAATATAAATAAATTAAATAGGTCATGGCGAAATAAAATGCAGGTTAACCAAAGTTAACCAAATATTTTAGAGCATTTACAAACAGATATACAATTTTCTTCATAAAAACCAGGTTAATGACATACGAGTGAGTGCATCGCTGATATCGATTCTGGGGTCGAGGCAATACGCGGCGTTCCGCCTTCCAACATGCATTGCCTCCAGAATTCGGTAGATAGTGGAGAACGGAGTGTCTTAACAGTCAGCAATCAGGTGTCTTATTCCTCTGCTTAGTAGCCTAGCTGAAAAAAAAAACAATGAATGTGATAAAATAAACATAAACGTTCAAATGATTATATATATTAAGTACAAATAAAAACAATATATTTGTAAGTGGTGTTCAAGTGTAATAGCAATAGCAATGGCACAATTACGCTCTAATGTTTTTTAATAAGGCAATGTAGAGGCAGGGCGGGTACAAACGATTTATCGAAAAGAAAATAAACACTAATATATTTTTATTGTTACAAGGCTGGGACATTATTACTTTTGGAATATTTTTATGTTAATAAAATATTAAATTGGACTTTTGTTTAGTCTAAGTTTTATTAAAATTGAGTATTAAGTATTAAATTATTAAAGTACTAAATAATAAATAAAAAAACTATTTCAGGACGATTTTAGTATTAACTTGTATGTAAAAATATCTTAAATCTTGATTAAGTCTTCATTATATTAGATACTAGCGTCCCGCCCGCGGCTTCGCCTGCGTGAACTACGTTATTATTTATGTCTGTCTCCATGAGTACCTACGTCCTATAAGTGACGTCCATGCAAAATTTGAAACTCCTAGCATTTGTAGTAACGAAGTTTCATACAAACTTTCAACCCCAAAAACAACCCCCTAGAAGTCGAATATTGCAAATTCCCGTCTTAGCGAGCACCTATATCCTATAAGTAACTCCTATGCAAAATTTGAGATTCCTAGCACTTGTAGTTTCTGAGATTTCGTGATGAGTGAGTGACCTTTCGATTTTATATATATAGATAAGTGCAGCTATGGTTTTCTCTAATAAAGAAAAATGAAGTAAATTGCAGTAAGTTTCTATGATTAACTTGTTATTACATACACGATATAGTTGATATGATGATTACGTTATAGAAAAGTTATATGCTTAGTAAAAAGTATTGTAGAAAGCAAAGAAAAGTGCGATGGCTCTCACTGATACACTTTAATAAAGAAATTGCTATTAATTATTAAGTTCACTATAACAAGTTAGTAATTGTACCTACATGAGAAATATGTAGATTGTTTTTTGGAGGGATCCTAGGGAACCTAACACTCCGCTCCCATTAATACACTACCGACTTTTCGTCAAATCCTGCAGGCCTTACTTGTTGAATGACGGAAGTCAACGCCGTGCTTTGTCTGGTTTCCAAAGCGAAGTAATGAAAACATTTAATATTTCATTTCCTCGAGAGGAAATCGAACCCACAACCTATCGCGTTTATAGTCGCTAGCTTGTGCCCCTGCGCCACGATTGTTCTCAACTTGGATTGTATTAAGGAAATTTTAAAATAAAATTATAAATTATATTATAATTAAGGTTTCTTTATATAAAAAATATACTTACTATAAGGACAAGCCAGAAAATTGGGCGCAATTGAATACAATTACTAATAAAAATCGCATAACCGAACTAAATATTCATGAAAGTACTAAAAGTGTTATGAAAAACTCACTCCAAATAAAACGTCTTCAACTTCATATTGTGTTATAAAATAGAAACAATGTTTTACGATTGCATCGTATACGAAAACCCTTTTGAAGATCTTATGAAAAAGGAATATGTTTTATTGAAGTACTAAATATCAGCCTTTTGTGAGTGAAAGTGATATTTTTTTATTATTATAAAGATACTTCTCTAAATTCATTTCCTCTTTTATCTTTTCTCTCTAATATAAATAAAATGCTAATAATATAAGAAAGAATACTCAAATCGATAATCAAAACATACAAAATCTATATAGTAATACTGTGAAAAAGAATAAAGATTTAAAAAACAATATGAGCGAAATTGAACCCACTACCGTTTTGTTTAGTCATATCATATCTCAACTTTGCCAAGTGTCACATCACTTCATTCTCATTTCCATTTACACGTACCTAAATAAAAAGCAGGGTTAGCATTAAATATTATTTTTCTCCGCACAAAATAGATTTAGCAGAGTAAAAATTTAAACTTAGCCCAGCCCTTTAGAGTAAATTTATCGTACGTTAAGCTCTTACTCAGCAGTTCCATCCAGCTTCACTTAGTTGGCAGACTCTAAGCTTTTAAACAGTAGCATATAATGTATCAGCGCTCGCAAGAACGCTGACCTAAAGCTTGTTGCACTCCATCATTTAAGTTGGAACTGTAATATATTTGTATATATATATATATATATATATATATATATATATATATATATATAT
>JAEBDU010010941.1:0-20461 GCA_016802625.1 Heliconius numata | reverse complement strand
ATATATATATATATATATATATATATATATATATATATATATATATAAAGCTTTTATAATAAAATTGTAATAAATTGGTGTCTGTACATGAAGATATAATATATGAAAACTGTTATTGATGGCATTTACTTGGATTTCACTTGGATTTTAAAAAGCTTATCTTGATATTTAGCGTTTGTTTTCAATCTGTTTATAAAAAGTTAAAAGTTTTCTAGCAGCGGCAAAAGTCGCGTTATCTATTTTGCTCTTATAAAACATTAAATACTTTACATTTAATTTTAATATAATTTAAGTACTTATAGCAAATATAATTTCGTAATAAAATATTTTAATAGTAATAATTATAGTCGTGCGTTTATATTATTAACTTTTAATAGACGTTTAGTAAAGTTCAAGGTGGTATACGATTCTCATAATATCGATTTACAGATAGATAATGAATTTAAATATCATAAGGAAGCAAAAGCTGATGTTTTAAATGTTATTAAAATTCTTTTATTTTAAAATTACGTTTATATTTTTATTTTCTTGTTTGTATTACTTAAAAAAAATTTTTTTTATTTTTTTCAGCATAATAGTGATTTAGTCAAAGCTTCTGGTTTTTCTACTTTATTGTATTGTTGACAAAGTACTCGGTGGTTGCTGAGTGAATAATAGCTATAGTTTTTAAATGCGTTTGAAAGGATTCAATTAAAGAATTGTCATAATTAAAAAGATTTTTTAGAGGTTTAAATGGTATTCTATCAGTATTATCATAGATGTTTAATACATTTTTTCGCTCTGGTTTCTCGTTTCTTATTGAGTTCCACCATTCAACACGCTTTGTTTCAGAAGTCGGTAAAAAGCGGAGAGTGGAGTGTCTTAACATTAGGCTCCCCCTGCCTACCCTGCTACATGCGGGATACAGCGTGAAGCTGAATTTAATAAATAAAATATATGCTAAATTTATACAAATGTAGCTAAATTATTAATATAATGTACGGTCACCTTATAACGTAATTTGGGTTTAAATCTGAACATCCCTCCGTGTCTCAGCAAATCCCACTATAAATCTCCGTCGAGGTACCGCACACGTGTCCATTAGCAATAAAGGTACAACCGTTTATAATATTTATAACACTTTTTGGTAAATTAAATATTGTTTCATATGTTTTACTACATTTTAGTGTGAGCTATCTTCTTTTTCTCTGTCTTTGATAAAATTTGTGTCTATACATACATGAAATATTTTAACGAAAAAATCATTGAGGATATTGAAAAAATAATAATAGAAAACGAATCTACGATACTTAAAACTGTTTGTCTGTCCGTTCTGTATGTTTGTCCTACACGCACATAATACTGGTAAAATTAAATAAATAACCAAACGCTACGGTCTCTAAATACCTCTTTCACTTCGTTCACTGTCATCAACCTCTTCATACATGTCCTCCGGGGGTCCTCGTGCTTTTTAACCGACTTCTGTAAGAAAAGGAGGTTATCAATTCGACTGTATTTTTTTTTTTACGTGACCTTCCTCCAGTATCTTTAATACTGTGTTTTCGAAGGTCAACCGAGGTTCTCCCCTACCTCTACTCTACTGTCTTAAGCACATATTAGACTGAAAGTCCTCAAAATTTCTTTTCATACGTTAGTAGTAAAATATTTCTAAAATAAATAAAAATATGAAAAAATCAAAAAGAGGGGGGATAAAAAAGGCCAACGACACGCGGTGTTCCCAGGCGGTCACCCATCCAAGTACTAACCGCGCCCGATGTTGCTTAACTTCGGTGATCGGACGAGAACCGGTGTATTCAACGTGGTATGGACGTTGGCGACTGCTAGACCGAAAATTATGGAGTAATATTAATGCTATTTTTTATTATTATAATCTCTCATTGCAGGAGCAACTTCAATTTTGTCGAAATGACATATAAACTTAATGAATTCAATAACTTGTTCATCTTTTGAAAAGTTTCCCCACAACAATTTCCTTTGTTAAACTTCCTTTTTCTATCACACAAAATATAAAAATCTCAAATTTTCCCAAAAAAGAAATCTCAATCATTATTTTTAAAACGAGCTATTACACTTAGCTTTTAATAACATTCCTACCACATAAATTTAAAGTAAATCCGGGCGCAGGTTTAGTAATTAGTTCATTGTGTGCCTATATAGCGTCGGATTTGGGTAAAAAAAGGTGAAGGAATGCAATTATATCCTCGGAACATAGGATAGGTTTCGGGCAGACATAAATCGTGGCTCCTTGTCTGAGCCGAATTCAGATTAAACGGAATTATTTAGTGACTAGTCACTACTTTTGTTGATTAGATAGCGATACAAATCATTTTAAGTTGTATGTTGGTTTTTGTATACAAAATTGTTAGCATCTATTTTTTTATTTAAATCTTTATTTAAATATTTTATCTGTTATTTTTATAAAAACCTATACTGTACTCGAGTTGGTTGTAAAATCGATTCTAATTCGAATGAATGTTAATAGGTTCTTTCAAGGTATTTTTAGTAGGCAAGATTGTGACATAGCACTAGGTTTTCTTGCAAAATGTGGAAATATTAGGTATAGTTCTACTACTCTCCTTTAAATAAAAATTATATAACGTACTTATAACAATATAATCTTTATCCATTAGCTTTCATTGTGCAATCAATTTAAGTCAATACTAAACAAGCTGGGGCCGGACCCCGCGGCGACAGACGGACAAAATAGGTAATTACCGAGTAATTGCTTCCCAGTAGTGCACTAAATGTGCTTGTTGGGGACCCATTATGATTAATACACCAAAAATCGTCATTAGGCCAAGTTTAAGAGTACTTTTCTATTATAATGTACGAAAAATGTTATTTGTAAGGAAATTTATATAATGTTGGTTAAAATAGTTTATCTTAATGTCTTACTTTTAGTTTCTGAATTTTAGTTAATTGAGGAATGCTGCTATTAAAAAGAAATCTTGGCGTTGGATTTAAAGATATGAGTAGGTACAAACTAGAAATGTTACTTATTATAACTTTTTTTATTACCATTTGAGGTACCTACAGAACCCTAAAAACAACTGGTTTGTCAACATATAATCTGACTTTTCTACTGAATTTTGCTTGCAAGAAAATGTCCATTTTATAACCAAAGGTTTGACCGCCACAAAACGCCATGCCCCATGACACAGAGATAATTTTGCAAATGTCCCATAAATAATGTTTTTGTGCTCCAGATTTGCTTGAATTTCACCCTAGCATTGCCAATTTCGTCTACTTTTTGCTTGAAATTTAAATATTTATAGTACAGAGATATATATATATACAATAAAGAATAATATTATATAATAATAATGGTGTAATATAGTATGTATATAATATGAACCTAGTTCCTAAAACTGAAATTATAATATATATAATTGTTTCTAGATATTTAGATGCTTAATAACCAAATCAAGACAAATGTTGATAACATTTTGACAACCATTGTTAAACCTGGTTTAATATTGTTTTTCTTTCGTATGTTCTCCATTCAACGTGACACTGGCGAAGTGATTTTGTGCTCGACTGGCACGCTCGGAACGCTATAATAAAAAGAACAGAACCTTGTTCTTTGCTTTCTTACTTTTTTATCATGTTTGTAATATGAGGCCGTGGTGGCGCCAAGGCTTAAGCTTGTAAATGTAACGCGATGGTAGTGGGTTCCATCTGGGGGCAATGAATTATTTAATAATATATTCATTTCTTCGCTCTGGTACCTAGGCAAAAGCGCCATTGAGTTCTGTCACTGTCTCAGGTATTATGTGCCTCGAAAATTCGGGAATACAGCGTGAATCTAAAAGAAGTTCATAATTTGCATGAATTTCAAAATAAACACAACAAAATTTTGATACTTTTATCCAAAAAAAAAAAATCTCATTCTCTTCCCCTAAAATATGAAGCCACTGAAAATATAATTACTGTAACGATAGGTCACGACCCCACAGTCGCCGTAATTACCTCTAAGAAGGTAATTGACTTAAGCAAATCGGATCAAGATGAACGTTCTGTTCGCCAAGTATTTTTCACAACTTTCTCTTTTTTAATTTAATTTTATGAAAAAAAGACACAATTAGGACCTAAATTATGTTTTTTTTTTAAGAAAGGAAGAGGTGGACAAGAACTGTATTTAATTGAGGCTAGATTGCAAATATGGTAGTGTTTCGCTAAAATGGAAAACAAAGTCATTAAAGATATAATTTAATAAGAGACGGCAACTGAGTTAATTATGTTGACATACTCAGTTTCTTATTTGAACCTAGGACCTCTAAGAAAAAAAATGGTAATTAAAACGATGATCTAATCAAAAAGTATATATTGTTCTATCTAGACTATAACACCGGTAGAGTTTCTTCAAATAATAATGAGAACAATAGGCCCTAACAGCTAACAAGGTATCGTATAGCAGTATTCGCACTAATAGGTTAAAATAGGTTTTCTACTGAACTCTAAATTACCTTTCGTATGTGGAACGAAACTTATTATTAATATTATGTTATGTGGAATTCTTTTTTGGTGTGTTATTAATGAAAACAGGTATATAATATTCATTTTTGTTTAGTTCTTATGCATCTTAAGCATTTTTTGGAAGAGGCGAATGCAATTTAAAATAGATAGATACTTTAACTTTAAAATAGATAGATATTCTATTTATACATATGCTGGGGCCTAACATTGAAAAACAACTATTTTTTACCCTATTTCATTGTTGTTAATTAAAAATTTAATTTTAAATGAACCTATTATAGAAAGCTTACACAATTTAGCTTAAGCTTTTCACTCTCACCCATGGTATGTTTTACTATCAGGGACATATTACTTTGTAATATAAGAAAAATTGTTTAATGTGAATGTGAATGCTAGAAAGGACAAAAAGTTCTCTCAATTCCTAAGTTTAAAATTTAGTTTAAACCATAGCTTTGTAGTGTAATGGACGGAGTTTTAAAGTTTTTCTGAACTTAACTTATGTCAGTGACACTGCATTATAGCACTTTAAGTTTTAAATAGACAAAAATATCTAGTTGTGCTTTTAATTTACTAAAAGTTTTAATAATCATTTATTTGAAACATTCGTAGGTATATCATGGCGCAGTAGCTATAGCTTCTGATTGTAAGTGCGATAGTTGTGAGTTTGATTTTCACTGAGAGGAATATGATATTTTCTTTACCTTCTTCGTGTATGACAACTAGCGACCCCCTTGCGGCTTCGCCCGCTTTTACTACTGGATTATTCATATAATGTATGTTTGCAAAGCACTTAAGACAATGTGAAAATTAATTAAACCCTAATGCAAGCCGCATTTTCGTAGTTTCAATAAGGATTTTCCAATTGTTTTACTCGGCAAGGATTTTTTAGTAGGTACCGTAAATTTAAATCTGTGCTACTAATCTGTTCAAGTACTTATTAAAATATATTTAAATGACTATTTTTAGATAGTTAAATGACTATTTTTAAACGGAAGAAATTATAAACAAAAGCCTACCTACTAATAACTACTACAAAAAATATGAAACCAAATATATCGCGCTGAAATAATACATTCAACTCCAATTATCCAATACGTGCAAACGCATCTAAATCTTCGTTGCTATGCCTCTATAGCGGGCGGGTTTTTTTTTCGAGCTTGTGGTTAATGCTGAAGAGGGTATTCTGTCCCTGATGAAAAGCAAGCACTACGTGGCTGCCTGTGAGAAAAATTAAATAGAATGCATTGGCCGGGAGTCGACCCCGGGCCGCCCGCGTGGCAGGCGAGCATTCTACCACTGAACCACCGATGACTGCTCATGACGCGCTTGTATAAGCAAAACGTCGCGGGGCGCGTTTCGCAGCAAAGATGTTTTGTTGTATTGTAACAACTTCTAAACTTCTTATTAAAATGAAAAAACAGTAAAAGACAGTTTTAATCTACATTAAATGGCCAACGTAACTAATATACTTATTTATATGCTGAGACTAAGGGATAAGTAAAACATGACTCGATACAGTCGCCGTGTCAACGGCGTGATGTGTCAATAATTAAATGCGTTTTTCTCTAAAACTATTCGCAATTTCGAAATAGCGTAAAAAGCAAATTTTATCTTCGTTTAACGTAGAAAATTAATAAAGTATTTTAAAGGATAAGGATTAATACCATTATGGAAAAATATCCCTCACAATAAAAAATATATTGAAATTACTATTTTTAGATAGAAATATGATCACTACACGTTATCCTTAAAAGATAAAAATATGCTATCGCGGACTTTTTTGTAGATCTTATTAAGAGGAACAATACTCCAGTACATTATTTTCATGTATTACTTACCATTAAAGCAGCGCATGCGCGAAAGTGTCTCAACGGGTAGGACTTTAGACACATTTATCGTATTTATGTTAATTTACGTAAGAATGTACAAATAATAAACTATATATAAACCTTCCCTGAGAAATACTCGACCTAATGGTGAAAACCGCATAAAAATCCGTTGGGTGGTTTAGAAGAAGAAGAGTTAGAAAGTTCAGACAGACACGAAAAGCGACTTTGTTTTATAAGATACTAGCGACCTGCTCGCGGCTTCGCCCGCCTTAACTACTGAATTATTCATATAATGTATGTTTGCAAAGCACTTAAGATAATGTGAAAATTAATTAAACCCTAATGCAACCCGCATTTTCGTAATTCCAATAAGGATTTTCCAATTGTTTTAAAATAAACACAAATAAATAACACAATCTAAATCTTCTTCGCTACAGAGGCAGGCGGGCTTTTTTTGAGCTTGTGGTTAATGCTGTTAAAACAGCGACACCGGTTGGGTAGGCACTACGTGGCTTCCTGTGAGGAAAGATTAAATAGAATGCATCGGCCGGGAATCGACCCCGGGCCGCCCGCGTGGCAGGCGAGCATTCTACCACTGAACCACCGATGACTGCTCATGACGCGCTTGTATAAGCAAAACGTCGCGGGGCGCGTTTCGCAGCAAGGATGTTTTGATATTGTAACAACTTCTAAAGTACTTATTAAAATGAAAAACAGTAAAAGACAGTTTTGATCTACATTAAATGGCTAACGTAACTAATATACTTATTTATATACTGAGAGTAAGGGATAAGTGAAACTTGACTCGATACAGCTGATGTGTAAACGGCGTGATGTGTTAATAATTAAATGCGTTTTTCTCTAAAACTATTCGCAATTTCGAAATTGTGTAAAAAGCAAATTTTATCTTCGTTTAACGTAGAAATTTAATAAAGTATTTTAAAGGATAAGGATTAATATCATTATGGAAAAATATCCCTCACAATAAAAAATATATTGAAATTACAATTTTTAGACAGAAATATGATCACTACACGTTATCCTTAAAAATATGAATATGCTGTCGCGTACTTTTTTGTAGATCTTATTAAGAGGAACAATACTCCAGTACATTATTTTCATGTAGTACTTACCATTAAAGCAGCGCATGCGCGAAAGTGTCTCAAAGAGTAGGACTTTATACACATTTATCGTATTTATGGTAATTTACATAAGAATGTACAAATAATAAACTATATATAAACCTTCCCTGAGAAATACTCGACCTAATGGTGAAAACCGCATAAAAATCCGTTGGGTGGTTTAGAAGAAGAAGAGTTAGAAAGTTCAGACAGACACAAAAAGCGACTTTGTTTTATAAGATATAGGATAGGATAGGATAGGAAGCGTAGCGTGGCGTTCTACCAATCAACACGCGGTGTCTTTAATTTGTACGGAATGCGAAGAATCGTAACACTACGCTTTCTCTGTCTACCCCTCAATATACAGGGAATGAGAAGCTAAAAATTAATACAACTTTTACCATTTTAACCAGTTCCTAAATCGTTTTAGTAAAACAATAGTATCACAACTGCCAGGTGGTGACAAAATGCGTCACTACATTAGCTCTAATGGTCGCCTTCTTCCTGTCCGACTTATAAATGCTTATTGTGCTATTTATAATTGCAGTTAAGTACTGCAAGCATGTTTAAAAGTAAGAGCCTAAAATTTTAAGCAAGTCAAGTAAATATCGAATTATATAAAATAATATATATTTTATGAGGTCGTCGTGGCCCAGCGGCACAAGGGTGTGACTGTAACGCGACGGTTGTGGGTTCGATCCTCACTCGAGGAAGTGAAATATTTATTTACGTTTATATTTCCATTTCTTCGCTCTGGTGTCGAGGCAAAGTGCGGCGTTGAGTTCTGCCACTCAATACGCAATGCCTCCAGAATTCGGCAGAAAGTGGGGAACGGAGTGTCTTATAACACTAGGTTCCCTCTGTCTACCATGCTGTGTGCGGGATACAGCGTGAAGCTAATTTTTTTTTTAATATATATTTCTATAGCGCGATATAACAACATACCGTTATTCCGTTAAGCTCGAACAAAAACTCTTTTAAAGCATTACAGCTAATGGACTTATCCCGATTGTACTTTCAGCTCACACACACCTTTTAAATAACTCGGCAAGTCCGGAGGGAATACTATAAATGAAATTGCAAATTGCATTAAGAACGGAAAAAGAAACAAGAGGAAAACCTTTTTAGATCCGTGAAATATGGAAAACTTTTACTTTTATTTATTTAGAACTCTGGTACATAAGTAAAATACTTTATCGTATGGGATGATTTTTTAGCATTTTATTTCGTCATTTTAATTAGGTCACAAATACTTATAAACTGTAAAAACAATGTACCTAAATTGTGATATAATGTGATATCAATAATTTCACACAAATTACATTAGACTTATGAAACTTATAAAGCAAAAATATTCAAAAACTTCGCAATTAAGGAATACATGTCAGATTTCGTTTCAAAAAATCCTTATTTTGATGAGTTTGAAAGAAATATACGGTACGCGTTTCAAACTTTCAATACCGGGTATATTTTGACGTTCAGTCATTAACCGCAGTGTGTCACAAAAGCTCACGCCGACCGCGAGAACGCCTGCAATCAATGGTACTGCTCTAGACAGAATGCACCTTGCATTTGCACCCGGATATTATACGAGTATACCCGTATATATTTGACAATATCCATATTAATAATTGTTGTTAAATATAGGTTATATTAAAAACATACATTTCCAAGTGCGTACATTATTTAAATCCGCTAGAAAAGGCTTATTGTATTGAATGTGGATGTGGATGAACCATTGAATACGTCACCCAAAACGCAGATGTTAAATTAGTAATTAACATTCGATTAAACTGCTAAAAAACTTGTGACAACTTTTTTTCCAAATGTCAAGTTATACTAAAATATACGCAAATTTACGCAACCCACAAAATCCCATTTTAAATGCAACTATTTTTTTTTGTAATTTTAGTATCACTAGTGTCTTATCACTATGTTCACTACTTATTTTACAAAAACGCCTGTAAATAAAAAAAATCAGTTTAGTTGTATTGCAAATTGCAACGTCCAGCGTGTTCACCGTTCCTCAGACGACATGGCTGGCACCGATAGTGCATTACTGAGTGAAATAATGCGAGGTTACTGCTCTTACGTCGCTATAAATAATTAAACTGTTGCAATTGTACACTTGAATTAGGTTGAGTGCTTGATTTATTATTTGAAGTTACTTTAGAAATATACTTATTGTGTTATAGTGGCACTCATAGACGATAATTAACGTTTAAATGGTATTAAATTGATAAAAAATGGTTTCATTTCATTGCTTCATCAACATTTTCAGTGCTTATAAATAATAATTAATATTATTTTTTTGTTTCTTTTTTCAGGTAAGCTTTTAAGGATTATCAATATTCATCAAGAAGTAGTGCTTAAAAGTAAGAATAACACTCGTAGAGAAAGTAGACAAAAACTACATTGGTCGTTAGTTTTCCAATTAAAAAAATATACATTTTTATATTTTTTATAGGTACATATAAATAGAGAGAAAGGGAGAGAGATTAGAGAACAAATATTTAATATTTTAATTTCTCTCTGGTAGCAAAGCGCGGCCACCGCCACTCAACACACAATGTCTCCAGAATTCGGCGGAAAGCGGAGAGCGGAGTGTCTTAACATTAGGGTCCCTCTGGCCACCCTGCTACATGCGGGATATGATATGAAACTGAAAATTAAGAATATCAAACATCAAAATCTCTTTATCATTTACGAGTTAATTTAAAATTTACTTTTTAAGTCGTTGCGCACGTGCGCAGTGTGTACAAAAAATTAATTGTCTATTAAAACTTCAATAGATATACTTTCTTAGATTGAAAGTATTATGTTTCAAATTAAAAAGAATTTGATACAGTAATCAAAATGCTGAAAGCTTCAAGTATACTTGTACAAACTTTCTTCATATATCTCTGTAGATATATACATAACATACTTAAGATTTTGTTTACATAATTGTTTATATGATTTTGAATAATAAAAGAGTTTTAGGAGGCAAGCCGTGGCGAGTTCTATTCCCACTCGAGGAAATTAATTATTTAATATTTTCATTGAAAAGCGCGGCGTTGAGTTTCGCTACCTGCAATGTTTCAAGAACTAAACGAACATTGAGATATAGAAATGCTTGAAAGTTTATAAAATTTTGGTTAATTATTATTAGTTATACACAACATAAAAATATGAAAACTGAATTATATTTATAACGAATTTGGTAATTAAAACTCATTACACTTCATTATAAATTGAAATTTTCCAATTAGCTTAAATTAATTTTTAGCGGTGAAGTCTGTCAGTGGTCAGATTACGGCCGCTAACCAAATAAAACCAATAAACGTGGTGGTATTGGGTTAATCCCACAACCTTGCCCTATGCTATATATTACTATAAATGTTACAATGATATATGTTATAGGTAGTTTAATAAAAAAAACCTTTTTAAAAAATTAATAAAAATTCAAACGCCTAAGGGAAACCACCTTGGAGTTTTTCTAAAAAAAAATTAAGAGTAAAAAATTACAGTTTGGCTATTGAAAAAAAAAACAAGAAACAATGACAGTTTTGTCCCCTGGCGCACAAGCAGTTGTAGATTTGAATCGTACTCTAGAATACCTCAATATTTAAAATATTTCCTCGACCTTATTAGAAGACGTCTGGAAATAAATATTTTTAAAATACATTTTGAAATGTAGTATTTACGTAGAGCTAATAATTTTATTTTTTTTAACCGCATGTAGTGTTTTTAGTGGCCGAATTCTCCGTTACACTATCTGTTATTAGTTATTAGTATATAATCAAAATCAAATATAACATATTGGCGTCTCTATTGTCTTCATTATAATGTGTTCCACTTCATTAATATCTTTGACTGCACTTAGAATTGCTCTTAGAACTAATCAACTAGAATTACTGCTTTCGGTATATTTAGCAAAATTAGTGTTACATACCTATACATAATATGTCTAATAAGATTGTAATTACTAAAATCCTTAATCTATTTTATTTATATAACATTTAAATTTACGTTGTAATAATGTTTTAACGTTTTTAATAAATATTACTTACAGAAATTGATTGATGTAATTCTAAATTGTAATTACTTTTACCATAACATCTATGAAATTTTATATGGAAGTAAATTATACATATATATAGTCGTGTTGTATTAGATTCGAACCTGCACTCATCGAGGTGGTCTAGATACATCTCTATTAAGCACCAATGACATCAAATTAATTGAAATATAATATGAAACTATATCCTTTACGTTCATCCCATTTCCTGTCATCCACATTAATGTCAAAACAACGTTGATGTTTCACGCTAACGCTCGGCTAAGGATATTATTGTAATTGAAATTAATTTACATTATACCTATCTAAAGGACTTAAATAATTGCTAGATTATTAGCAAATATTTCAAAATGATTTTGATTGATAATTTTTCCGCTTTAGTAGGGTATAGCGTGACGTTAGTGCCGCCACTCAATACACAACTCTAAAATTAGGTACAAAAGTTACCTCTTATCCCGCTGTGCGATAAAAATTGTATTTTTTTAACATATGTATATTTTATCCACAAGAAACATATGAATTAAAATTTCTCCATATTCTTCTTATCCCTGAAAATCCAATTGATATACCATAACCATATGAAAATGCGTAATACATTTATGTAATTGTAATATTATAGAATACTATATAATCTCCATAATTCATATAACGTGTGCTCAGTCATTATGGCCCCGTGTTTAATGTAATGTCACACAATGAGCGGTGACACGCGATCAGACGGAGAGAACTCTTATCTGGGAAATGAGTGGTTGTACTGAGTGCTTTAGTATAGGAGACTGCGACGGAGAGAATTGTTGTATTTGAATTTATTTTACTATGTATATTGTCTATATAGATAGGTGGGCATAGTTTAATATCAAATACTAGTTTTCCTTTTATTTTATTTTTATTTTATTCTAAACATTGTATTACAATCATTATATTTCAGTAAGCAGTTGAGATATATTTAAAACATAAATTTGATAATAATTAGTTGACCTAATAATCTTCGTTTTTGTAAATATGATAAGCTGCAGGCGGAAAGATTATCTATTTTTGGTTCTATGTTTTAGAATATGTATTAGGACGACAACTCCTATACTATAAACGTCGTATAAACTAACCAAGAACTAAGAGTGAGGTTTGAGTCCATTGTGTTCGTCTATTGAGGTGGTTTATTATCGCCCCAGTTAAACGCGATTACGTTTGTTCAAGCTTTTGTATGGATGAAAGAGAAATTTTTAACAATAAGTGCCTAGATGCCACCTGCGTTATTCTTATTAACTTGTTTTTTTTCTTTCATGAAATTAATATTTTAATCAGCGACCAGCTCGAGCGACGTCTGTGTAATAATAGAAATCTAAGTTTAATGTAATCATGTGATACATCACTCTGCCAACTCACTCACTCACTCTCTCTCAAAAAAGAAATAAGGGTTTAATATAAGTTAATCGAATACTACTATATAATATAGAAGAATACTATATACTTAATATAGAATTGATTCACATGCATTCCTGAATTTCCGGTCCAACAGCGAAAATATGACAATCCGTTTTGAACGTAGTAGCTACTAGCTAGAAACTCGCCCAGTTTATGTGTTTTTAACGATCTTTTCTAAAACATAATTTATTTTTGTTTTATTAGGCAAAAGGTTTGTGTGTCACTTGGTCATTAGACGCTTCCTCCTATGTTTATATTTTTGTTTTAAATGTATGGTACGTTATTAGACCTGTGCTTCATTAAGCCAATTTATCAAGAAAAATGTATTCAAAATTAGAAATTTTAATGCACTTTTTTTAATATTTTTAAAAATATATTTAATATTTAGTATGATAAACAGATGATTTAAAGAAGGTGGCTATTGTTGTCATTTAATTATCATTCCACCCAGTTCTGGTTAAGAATAGAACTTGTGGTTCCTTACCTGTCACACCAACAAACCACTTGAGAAAAAGGATCGATGAATTTTTAATCAAGTAACACTACTGGCAAGCTTCTTTAATCATCACAGTACACAAATACTTCACCAAACGATAAGCTTTTGGCAAAAAAGCATTTTGTCAAAGCTCTTTGAGTGTTCTGTATTTAGAGGATTGTGATAGTTCCCGGTGATTTATCCCGCGTCAACGTTCTGCCGTCGACGTCGACGTCGTTTTATTTCCACCAATTCGATTACGCGAAACTTTTTTCAGACATTCAGATCGAACAAAACCTTTGTTTGACATTCGCTTGTACGCTTTGTATATTGAAATTCCTTTTTCTGACTGACGTTTAAACTGTAGTTATAAAATGTGGTGGAATTGATGATTGTTAATTAGTAAATAATAAATATGTTTTTTTTCTTTAGTATTTTTTTATTAGGTAATTTCTTCAGTGTAATTTTTTATAGATTTTTTTTCACGAAACAACAAAGTGTAATGTTTTTTAAGGCCATACTAATACTTTTATTAAGACATTTACAGAATTAAGAGATTACAGTAATTCTTCCCTTAAATTTATATCTATAATTTTTTTTTATATATTCCAAATATGTTACTTGCGTGCCCTTTTATTTGTTCCCGATATCAAGATTTAGTGCAAAATCATGTTTTGGGAATACGTGACCGGTGTAGGGTCCGGTGTTAAAACATAGAAAGTCTAAATACTGTCAATTTTGTATTATAATAAATTTTATGTATAAAATCGAAAAAAAAGTTTTATCCTACCTTATAATTTTATTTTGGTATTAAAATTGGTGTTATTACTTTAAAAAATAAAAAAAATATATGAAATAATATGAATAACGTTCGTTATCAGCTAGTTGGTGTTTATTTTGACTAGTATCTTTTCTTTACATAAACTTTTTTAGTGAAACCGAACTGTATTTCTCTGGCATATCAAAATATAATAGAGAAATAATTGAGACGCATATACAATAACTACCATTCTATACAAGACCTTTCATTCTAGATCCTTCTAATCCTTACACAACATTACTAAAAGGCAAAATATGTTCTGTTCTCTCTCTCGTATTTCACTTCCGAAAAAGCAGGTGTAACTATAAAATGGAGTTTTATCGTTTCTGAAATAGCCGGGCGGAGCGGGGTCCTGTTTATTTTCGATCGAAACAATTGGACTGACCGAACACATCTGAGGCCAGATCAATGACCAGCAAACATTATTAGAGATTACTTATTGAGATAACACTTTGTTATTACGCCATTCGATAGATTATCTATTTAGGGTAATAAAGAAATAAAAATTGGTATGTTTGTGTTTTTATTGTATTGGGGTTTGAATCTAGGACTATTCAGTGTAGTCAATCTTTTAGTTCTAGATCTCTACATACAAGCAATTTCACGTGAAAACAAACTAACAGTGTTCTTAAACTGCCGAAAATGAATCGTTGAAGAAAATAGTGATGTATTTATTAGCTTCTAAGATTATTTTTGACTTTAGTTAATCCTATAATGCTGGGCTGGTGATAGATCAATTAACTTTTAAAAAAATATTTAAGTAAGTCATGTTTAATTAAAAAATATCCTGACAACTTTTTTCCTATATAAATAAAATAATAAAAACTCTACCATTACTACTTCGGTATTAAGTAACGAATAAAAATATATAATTAACTTAATTAGATAATTCACGTGCACTCTACAGTAACTGTTACATAATACGTATGTTGTTTTACTTTCAAAGATTTCTATCTAAAACATCAATCATTGTATGTTAATAGATTTTACAAATGACAGCTAAAATATGCTCTGAAACGTGTAGATTTTTTTTTCATATTCACGCTTTTCATCTTATCCGTATGTAGAAAGAACCTACTAACATGATATTCGGTTCTCCTTAACCGAATCTTTTGCGAAACTTAACGCTGCATTTTTGTCCTTAACAAAATTATTATAATTCACTTCCTACGAGTAAAATGTGGGTTCGCACATTCATCGCGTTTACATTTAAAGTTCCACTGCGCCATGATGGCCTCTACATGAACATATAAATATACTAGCGGACGCGGGCAGCTTCGCCTGCTTATTTCCACCCCTAGGGGATGAATTAGAATAAACCACGAGACATATGTGTAATGATTTATTTTTAAGAGTCCAAGTTTCAAGTTTTAGAAAAATCGGTGCTGATTGAATTTTTTTTCTATACAAACTTTCAACCCCTTATTGCCACCATTAGGGAGTAAATTTTAAAAAACCGTGAAACACATGTTCAATTAAATATTTTTAAGAGTCTGAATTTACAATTTCATAAAAATCGGTGCTGATAATTGGCCTACAAAAACATAAATTGATTTCTCGATCACGATCATATCAAATTATGTGAATGATAAAAACAGGGGCATTCACCTTTCATCATTATTTATTGGTATAAATATAGTAGTTTTGTGTGGGCGTCGTAAAAATTCCAAATTATTTCTCTAGGCCGGCTTTCGATTTGTTGGTGAAATGTTATGAATGAAGCCCTAGTTTATTGCATGTATTTACAACTACAAATTGCATTATATTACAAACACGCAGAGTATTGCATTTTGATAAAAATTCCAATCTATTTTTTTTTATCTTCACGCTGTATCCCGCACATAGTAGGGTAGGCAAAGAAACCTAGTGTTAAGACACTCCGTTTCCCAATTTCCTCCGATTTCTGGAAATATTGCATATCGAGTGGCGGAAGTCTTCACCAGGCTTCGTCTAGACACCAGGGTGAAGAAACGAAAATATTAAATATTTTATTTCCTCGAGTAGGAATCGAACCCACATCTTGTCGCGTTTACAGCCACACTTTGTGCCCCTCCGCCGCCTGGCCCCAACTGACTAACTGACGGGACTGTTCATCTACATACATTATACAAACATTTTAGCAACAATTTTTCATTCAATATCAGTGCAACAAATAAATCATTCATAAACCAATTCAAATATATCCATGTATTAAGGTCATTATAATATAATAATTAGAGTTAGTACGTTCGTTAGTAAAGGGGTCAAGAGCTGCCGAGCGCAGCGGGGCCAGCCCGACAACTGAAATAGTGACGGAATAGTTCAACAGTCTTGGAGAATGCTCGCGAACGCTACTTCTATGTGTGCCACCTTAGAAGTTTAGTTTACTTTGACTAATGTTATATAGATAAATAAGACTGGTCGATATACTTAAGATATTTTATAAGCTGCGAGCAGTAAACCCAATGATTCGAGAATTCGGCGAAAAGTGAGGAAGGAAAGTGTCTTAATGACAACGGAGTGTCTTAACACTAGTTACAAACTCCCTTCCCTGCGGAATACAGGGTGAAGCAAAAAAAGAGAGTATAATTTCAATAATCGCTATAAAAAATCCAACACGATTCCCGTTTACACACCCTCTTTTTACTTGTTGTTTATACATCGACCTTTTACACATTGCCGCCCTTATAAACACTGAAACTGTTTCCACGAAATATGCTCGTTTCGAACTGTTAATTAACGCATAGTTTGATAAAGTTACTTATTAATATATAATTTATGTTCCTCATATTATATATAGATATGTAACTTTGCAAAAGTTTAACGTTTTTGCCATTTTTGCTTTAGTAAAACAATATACAAGTGGAGTATAAAATTGATATGAAGTATTTAGTTGTAGTATAGTGGTACATCTTTCAGGTGAATGAGGTATTTTATGAATGAAGGCGTTGAAATTCAACTATTAACATACAATATCGCGAAATTCTTAACACTAGGTTAGGCTAAAAAATTGCAATTATAAACTCTGAAACGTAATGAAACGGAACATTGTAAGAAATAATTAGTAAAATACTGCAAGACCACGAAATATAATATGTTTACACCTACCTTTCGAGGTGTACTCATATAAACAAAAATCCAAGGTATTCGTACGATTCACCAAAATTATGGGCTCAGGTTAGTTCGGAGTCCGGACCATCCTCACGTCTGTAATATACTTTATTTTATTAGGAAATTCTCAGACTACCTGCATATTACTAGATTGAATTACATACGAGACCAGAATATGTTGTGAATTATAATATGTATTATTGATAACGAAAACTAAAGGAAGAGGATGAGACAATGACATATTTAAAATTTTCATCTCTTCACTCTGTCAAAGCACGGCGTTGAATTCCGGCACTCAACACACAACTAATCCAGATTTCAGCGGAAAATAGGGAACAGAGTATGTTAACATTAAGTTCCCAATACCTACCCTGCTGTTTGCAGGATACAGCATAAAACTGAAAAAAAAGAAGTTAAAGTTTAAATAAGTAATACTTTCCTTTATGTCTTTAATTGTTTTCAATAACAATAAATTGTTTATGTCCTTAGCTATATGGAAAAACATACACCTAAATGTGATATATTTATTTATATTTGTATTTTAATATAATACATTAGGCACAAATGAATAGGTTGGATGTCGTGATGCAGGACGTGAGAACCAATGTTCTAACCACCGAGGACGTTAAAGACGAAGAGGAAGAAGAAGCACTAGGCTCAAATTTAATCTTCTCTATTAAAGCTTTCTTCACTAATGTTCCTAATTTTTAAAATCTAATCTAAACAAATTTTCATCTAACAGTATATACTTTTGATAGCAATTACTAGTAGGTATAGTAATCGTTAAGAACAAAACCTCATTATTTTTTATCAGGTTCAAGCACCTCTTGTAAAACATTTGTTACAATGTATGATATGTGTGGTTGACGTCATTCTGGTACGCCGAACGTTTTTGATGGCCATTTAGATATATTTTTTATCTGTTATTAATAACTATGTTAATTATTTATTTATCTGGATAGTTTTTTTTATGTGTGGATGTAAGAGTAGTTTATAAGCAATGGGTTATTATAGTTTACTAACTAGAGAAACTAGTAAAGTCATATATAAATGTCTTTGTGGCAACTATTCTTGTACTTAGGTAACAATGTCTTGAAAATTTAGCGGCAAGTGGAGAACAGAGTGTCTTAACACAAGATTCTCTGTGCCTACTTTGTTATATGCGCAATACATCGTGAAGCTATACAGATCATTGTGGCGTAATGGGTTAGCATCTGACTGTAAATGCGTAGGCTGTGGGTTGGATCTTCATTCGAAGGAATGAAGGGTATTTATATTTCTCTGTCTGGCACAATAAACCGTGGCGCTTAGACCCACTACTTAACACGTAGTGGGGTACGGATACAGAGTGTCTTGACACTAGGTTCTCTATGGCTCATCTATGTGACACAAACTGTGAAGCTGCATTTGCATTATAATAAACATATGTTTTCTAGCCATGTGCACGTGTTACAGTTAAAACTCTCCCTTCGAGTGTTTCTTAGAGACTCAAAGCCGGGTCAGGTCGCACGTCACATATGTTTGAATATTTTACAACCAACGATTACCGCCTTGAACGTTTTTTGTGTTGTTTTTTAATTAGGGACTTAGTATTGTTTAGTATTAAATATGACAACAATAAAAATAATGTGTTTTTAGTCAAACCTAAAAGGCTTAATATACCACCCAGTATGCCATACCAGAACAACAGGAAAAGGAGATATATAATTTGACGATTTTTTATTATTTCACATTGGACTGGTATGAAATGTGACAATTTCTGGAAAAGAGTAACTTACTTTTAGTGTCCATCTCGCATAAAGCGAAAAATGTATTAAGAAACTAAACATAAGTATAAACTTGTACATATTGTAATACAATATGTAGGTATTTATATTTTTTTTATTTTTCTTGTCATGTGTTATTAGTTGACTTACCAAGGTTTGTATACATATTTATAATCCATATCCGCTTAAACCCGAATAGAAAACGGAAACGCCATAGTTCACTGACAGCTTGTCGCTCTTTTAGCTTCGCCTCAAATTTCCTCAAATCATCACCCGTATGAGGCGCGATTAGTCATCCTATATTAGTATAGATAAAGCATTAAATTTATGAGATCTGTCGTTGTTCATATATTTTTTTTAATATTTCTTAACAATGTTTTCTTATTAATGCCATGTAGTAACATATACCAAAATGCCGATAATATTAATTTAGGAAAATGAAATATAACAACCCATTTAAGTCCTAACTCTCCTTAACACTCCACTAACGAAATAAACTGGATTCTGCATTTTAAACTTTAGTTTTTTTTACATAATACTATTACACAAATAATAATCACACATTACAATTCAACAAACGAAAAAATCATACATAAAAATAACCCTCATAAATCAAAAGACTAGTCAAAATCTATCTCCATACTGAAAGTTTTCTAGAAACATTTTTCTGAAACGTAAAGCACGTAATAAATTACAGTATAAGCGCTAAACTTTTTGCAGGAACTAAGCTGCTCTCGCCTCGAATATTTTCATTATTATTGCCTTACTCAATTTGGTTCTTTTACGCTACACTCTCTGTTGCTTCTCTATAAAATTGTATAGACTTTCTTGTGAACGTTAGTTTTTGTCTTTGAAAGTATTTGATGAAAGAAATCGTTTGTGAAGGTTTTTGTGTCATTTGGTTGCAAATATGATATTAATACCAGTGAATATTTTTTTACTATTTTTCTATACAAGTGTATATATGTATGGTATATAATAATAAATAAAAATATCTTTGTGTACCGTTATCCGTTAACTATAGTCTCTTAATATTAGTTTTTATGAATAAAAGGTTGCCTGTAAGAGTTCATATATAAGGCCGCTTTTGCTCTATATTAAAATTTATTATATCAATTATGTATAATTTTCTTTTTGGAAAAGATTATGCATATCTAAAGAAAACTGAAATCAATACAAGAAATTTCCTATTTCTTAACGTCCAAACCAATTCGCTTATGCTTTTAACACTCAAAAGTTATCCAAAATCTATTTGTAGATTACTATGTTTACTCTACTAATTATATTTGCGCAAGAAATATTATAAAGAAAAAACTTTAATTTTTAAAGAATTTCTCAGTGTACAGTTTCCCAGAAAACAGCTGCATTAACTAATTGCATCATTACAGCTCATATTTATAAT
>JAEBDU010010940.1:0-16113 GCA_016802625.1 Heliconius numata | reverse complement strand
TTTATTTAATTCAGTAGCAATTTGTAAGGGATATTGTTAAACTACCTTCATAAAAAAGTTCGTATGTGTTTATTTACGATGGTTGTGGATTGAAATTTCAATCAGGGTAAGGAACTAATAATGAATTATGTCAGACGCTGTTGAGACGGAAGGATGTTGACGAACGATGAGTGTTACTTGTATCGTATAAAATATCGTGAGATTACACTAAAAATATTATATCGTATGTGTGACTGTAAATGGGACGGTTAGGGGTTCGATTCCCACTTGGGGGAATTAATTATATTTACCTTACTTTACGAAAGCAAACAAGGCGTTGATTTCCGCTACGCTAGTTGAGAGCGGAGAGTTTTAACCATAGGTTCCTTCTCGGGACTATCCAACCATGTGCGGGATGAAAGAAAAGAAAAGTAGATATTTAGTATTCAAATATCATTTCTATCTATCTATTAACACACGAAAATCGTGTAAATGTTTGTGTTGTATGACATAATTTATGGCAAGATTTTATTACTTATAATTATAATAAAAATGGATTGAACAATGGTTCTTGTGACTCAAATACGAGTTAAATGTGCAGCAGTTGAACAAATAATTGACATATTCACAGATATTTTTTAAGGTAAATAAATGAATTATAAAAATCTCATACAACATTGCTACTGAAATTGTTATTGAGTATGCTAACAGATCGTCGTTTGAATAATAATGTCATATAAGTGAAACTTTTTTATTTATTGCAAGTCACAGCAATTATGATTTATAAAAAAAATGCAGGTCACCGTAAAACACCGTAAAACGTTTTTTTTATTATTTTTATTTCTCCACCATCCAACACACAATGTCACGTAGAGAGTAGAGAGTTTCTTTTTTACTTGTTATTGGAGTAAAAGTGAAATAAAAAAAGATATGAAAAATGGGATTCTATTGAATGAAATCATTTTCTGATGACCGAAATGTAAAAGCTAGAAAATATGTATTTTCCATATTAATCAAAACTTATATGACATTAACACTCAAACGATTATAATATCAAAGTAGTCTTATTCTTATAACGCATTATAGTGTTCGTATAATATATATTTAACATTTTGCATAAAAAGCTCATTGATTACATAAAAATTATGTAAAATTATCAAAAAAAAATCAATTTTAATAAATTTTAAATCAGTTCATGTTATTGTAAAAGTGTGAAGCCTTTGCGCTGAAACTTGACGTTTTTAGCAAAATTTTTCAATTGTATTCATATTAAATGATGATATTATTGGACAAAATCGAATTTTGCAAATTATGAATTAAAATGAAAAATTAATATTTATGACATATATTATGAATTATTGTATGAATTTTATTGCAATATTGTAGATCTTTCCTTTGCGCCTTACCTTATATCCTTCGCTCTGTCAAATGACTTTATTTATACCAGTTAAGTTTTCTGTTAAATATGAACGGATAAAGAATATTAATTGTTGTTTTATTTCTACGTTTTCTTTGAGTAATATTTTGCTAACTAATAATGTTTCTTAAACAATTTACCAACATAGGAAAAATATGCTATGGTGTATCCCGCATACATCTAGGTAGCCGGTAGGCATCTAGTGTGAAGAAATTGAGATACACCGTTCCGTTACTTTGCCCGATTTTCGATTCATTGTTAGTTGAGTGTATTCAATACTCAACGCTTTGTCTTGTTATCAAAGCGAGGAAATAAAAATAATTCATTCCCCCATCTCGTCGTGAGGATCGAACCCTGTCACGTTTACAGTTAAATGATACTTTTAACTTCTGTTTTTCATTTATTTAAATGTGAATAAGTTGGTAATTTCTTACTAGAACTCTTTATACTTTCAAATAACTTTTGTGCAATTTGGGTATATATTTATATGAATTGTTGCTATTGAACACATATTGAAGTTCAAAATTGAAATTATTAAAATTGAAAATGTTAATTCAAGTGTATATTGAATTTGTAATTTAGATTTGAATAAATATATACTTTCTTAAAACATAGATCCGACGATATATACTAATCGATAAATATAAATGGAAAAGAAGCAGTTATTTTAAAATATATCTGCACCAAAAATTTCCATAAAGCACTTATACCACTTGAAGATTTTATTGATTGAAGAACTTGACCTTAAACTCTACTGGTATCGAGGCATTCAGCAATATCCAGTTAATGTATTCAGAGTGTAGGCACTTTATACGAGACTTTCCATTTAATTTACTCTAGGTCGAAGTTACAGTTAAGCGCATAGTTGCTTGGAAGTTATTTAACAGAAATTAATCAGATACTTATTCTTTATTGTCGATATGAAACGGAGGTAGCGACTTCAAATTTCATATTGGAAAAGGCAAGTTTTCGTTTTGAGTTTATTAAAATTCGTTTGATAAAATAATGCAAAGATTAAAGAAGCTTTTTTACTGAATTTAAACCCAGATTCTTCAACCGATAATAATAAGGATTCACAATTTCACAGGTATTACCTAAGCCTTTTGTCTCAAAAGTCGATTCTATTTTTATATTATCACGCTGTTCTTTGATCTTTCCGGTGTCAGCAAGTGTCACTTTAAGCAAGATACCAACACGGAGTCGGGAGTTTTAACCAGCAGCTTCTAGTGTCACTCCATTAGCGCTTTGCTTACACAACCTGGAACGTCAGCGTGCTTTTAATATTCAACTTCAAACGATTGTATACGTTATTTCTTGTTGAATGAGAGCTGTATTCGTGTTTTAAGCTTTCTTTGTACTCCTTTGTGGATCACTAGATCTAAAAATTATGGGTGTTAGTGACGAACGAACATAATCACGTTTAGATTTTAGTTCCGTCGTCGGAGTTTGAAAGTTTCATAATGGAGTGTTTCATTTAGATTCTTTTTTTTTTATTTTTAGAGACTGGTAGAAGTAAAAGTAGTACCTATTTTAAGCAATATTGTAATGAATATTTTTTTTTACAAAATACTTGACCAATGTTAAGCTAAAGATTGAAATGGGGCGTAGAGCTCGAACGATTCTATTTTACGATTTTTATCTTCACAGAGAAAATCTAATAGCTTTTTTCCACTCTCCGGGTAAGTATTTAAGAAAAGTTAATAGATAAATGTATAGTAGCATTTTATCGACCTACGATTTTGCTGCTACATAACACTCTTCGTAGTAAGATTTGAATCCGTGACCGTTTAGAGCTAGATATTGTCTTAACGACGAATTGATAAGGATTAGTGAAACGATCATTTCAATAGTAACTTAGATATTGTAGTGTTGGTTAATTTTATAGTTATTTATATAACGATAAAATTAATTCATTTCCATAAATCTAATGCTAACATTAGAAAGAAAATATGCTTCACGCTGTATCCCGCTTATAGCACGGTAGGCAAAGGGACCCTAATATTATTAGTTTACACTCCGTTCTCCACTTTCAGCCAAATTGTTCTAGGTAAGGCGTGTTGAGTTGTGGAACTGAACGCCGGTTGCCTTGGTGCCAGAGCGAATAAATGAAAATATTAATCAATAATGATTCATTTTCCCCGATTGGGGATCCAACCCACAACCGTCGCGTTACCGTCACACCCTTGTGCCGCTGCGCCATAACGGTAGACTTTAAATTATTTGCTCAAATTCATTTGAACAACTTGTAACAAGTAAGTATGTAAGGAATTCTATTAGATAGATACTCTGAATGTTGAACGATCCTCAACTTTTAGGACTTACAAGATGAACTTTCCCTCGTGAATGTTAAATATTTTCTTTGATCTCAAGTAGGTATTTAGTTACGTTACAATTTTCAATAGCGAAACTTTAGAAAAGTTAGTGTAATATGACAGGCATGAGTTTATATATACACAATATTTACAAATAAATTTAACTTGACCGTATAGATATTTTATGTTAGAACTTTAGTCCATTGACGTCGGATGTTGTGATAGGTATATTTTTATTAAATACTAGCGGCCCGCCCGCGGCTTCGCCTGCGTAAACTACGTTATTATTAATTTCTGTCTTCATGAGTACCTACGTCCTATAAGTGACGTCCATGGAACATTTGAGACTTCTAGCATTTGTAGTAACGAAGTTTCATACAAACTTTCAACCCCAAAAACAACCCCTTAGAAGTCGAATCCTGCAACTTCCCGTCTTAGCGAGCACCTACGTCCTATAAATAACTCCTATGCAAAATTTGAGATTCCTAGCACATGTAGTTTCTGAGATTTCGCAATGAGTGAGTGACCTTTCGATTTATATAGATCTCCAGTCATTAGATGTTTGTTTTTTTTTTATTGTTTAGGCGAAATTAATCATATTGAACGTACTATACCTAACTACTTATTTACAATTTTTTTTTTTAATTTACTAACTATCAAAACAAAAATATTTCACAAGTTCCATAATAAACTTTCGCTGTCCCCATAAAACATACTGAACTGAAACTTGTCACCTCGTTACGCAAAACTGCAAGCGTCAGTAATGGCGTCGTAAAACGTGACGATGCAAGCGTCGTCTGCCATGAACATGGACGTGCATCTCTTATCAGGGCACAGGCACAGGTGGCTGTGCGTGTGCGCGGTGATAATTATGCTGTACGACACTTTAGTTATGTGAAACACTGGAATTGTCAGGTTTTTTTTGTATTTAGTATAGGATTTAGGTTTTTATTTATTTATGTAAGTTGCTAGTACAAGCAAGTGTAATTTAGGCTGACTAAACGGAATGGTTGTGGGATCAATCTATTCTGGTAGGCAATGCGCGGCATTAAGTTTGTTTTAGGGTTGCTATCTTCTAACATAAAATTAGTTCC
Source organism: Heliconius numata (assembly GCA_016802625.1). Lineage (NCBI taxonomy): Eukaryota > Metazoa > Arthropoda > Insecta > Lepidoptera > Nymphalidae > Heliconius > Heliconius numata. The sequence continues at coordinate 11,311 of JAEBDU010010940.1, read as the reverse complement.
AGCACTCAACACACAATGTCTCCAGTTTGGAGGTAAGTGGGAAACGGAATTGGAACACGGTGTATGGATTTGGGTTTCAGATCCTTTGCCTAATCTGTTATGTGTGGGATACAGCATGAAGCTAAGAAAACCTTTAAAAAGAAGTCGTATAACAAAAAATTATATGCTATATCTAGACATAAGTACAAGAAGAAAAACGAAACGACTTACGACCATTTCTAGGATACTACTGCTTACTTCTTGCAGAATATTCGAAATACCCGAAAATAATATAATATAGGTAGGTACATCCAAATATTTCCATGCGCAATAAAATTTTTATTGAACCCGAAGAAGATAAAAATGTAGGATAAAAACCTTTAACATAAGGACTTGCGTAACATTATTTAATATTCTGTCTCAGTAGGGTTGCGTCTCGCCGTTTGTCTGTTTACGATCCTTCGGGGCACGTTGGGACGCAAGTATCGAGGCTGACGATTGAGAATTTACTCAGGTTCGGAGTAAAGCTTACCATTTCTATCCTATTTAAAAGTTTAAACAAGAACTTTTGAAAACTATTTAAGGTGATTTAAGAAAAAATAGATCTGATTATTTCATTATGTTCAAACTTTTAAGGAGTTCATAATATTTTTATTACGGAATGTTAGTACATACAGTGGAGGAATAATATTTTTTCCACGCCCCCCAGACGAACCCGTATAATTTCATATGTAAAATAAATAAATAAAGTCTTAGGCTCAAGCTTAGCTTTAAACGAATGATCCTTACATAATTAAATCAAATGCATATTATATATTTGATTAAATATATATATTTAAATAGTTTTGCGGACCATTCGGCGCCCCTTTGGGAGTAGCGCCCGGGGCGTGATGCCCTTGCCCCACCCCCCTTTCGCTTCGCCTCTGACTACATATACATAACTATATGTAAAAATAAAAAAAATACATAATTTATTTATTGACGTTAGAAATGTAGCAAGTATTCCATGTATGTTCCAAAGAACGAAATGGAAAATGTAATAAACGCGTTCTATTCTTGTCCAAAAATCCGCCACCAATCTGCCTCTTCTTGGCATTTCGGGCGATAAGTTATAACACAAAAAGCTTCGCGGAAACACTGTAATGGCAATCATTGAGATAAAGGACGAATCTCGGCCGACAAATTGTTCCGGACACGAGCAGAAATTGTTGTTGTTGTATATACCTACTTGAGAAAATAGAGGACATAAAGTGAATGAGTAGAGGACGGGGGACGTACAAAATGGTGGGCTATCATTGTACGCTCTGGTTTTTGGTGGACTTCTTAAAAATGTTGTCTTAATGATGTGTAGGCTATGTATAATATTGTTTTTTTGTTTTACTTATCAATAAAAGTACATACAAAAAATGTTTAAAAATGAGTAATAAAAAATATGTGTAATATATATATTTTGTCTATATTTGTTAGTTAAATGTTGAGGGGACGCCGTCGGTACGCACGTAAAAGCATGATTCATTGTCACGTTCCGCCTGAGCCCAGCGTGCAAGCGAAAGCGCGAATCAAATGATAAGGATACACGATCAGCCTTAGCGTTCACACTGTTACTTGTGTTAATAATCCGTATAATTTAAGTAGAAAAATATATGAATTAATCAGGCAAAGGACAAATAAATCTTTATTTATCGTAAGAATTCAAATCACTTCTACGATGTCTTATACAAACACCTATGTACATATATGATAATTTAATAATAATATCAAAGTACGCAAAGCCATTTTTCCGATTTTCATTAAAATTCATAAAATAACTCTTACTTCTAAATAAAATGGAAATAAACCAACGCAACAAACAAATCGGATTACCGTCAAGGATTACAGGCTTTAAATAAAACAGAAAGCGTCAAATGTCATGCTTCCAGATGAGGGTTTGACAAACTAATAACCCGCGTTTCGTACAGGCTTCTATTAAAGTATACCCAATTTAGTAAGTCGTGTAAGGCTGCGGCTAGCGAAATTAAGTAGCTTGAAAGCCTCGCCTACAATGGCCGGTCGACGTTCTAACGTTTTATATTGAAAGAGGTTTAATAAAGACCAGTCTGGGTAAACAGTGCCTGGGAAATCATACGTGTGATTTGTTTGTCTAATAGTCGTCTATTTCTACTCTTAGCATTATGAGAGTATAGATCGCTCTAGATGTTTATTGAAGTGTTAATATTGGAGTTTCTTTGGACTTCGTAAGACGTTTCGTATTTATGATAGTATATTGACTTTCTCTTGCAAGTGCTATTGAAGAAATATACATATATTTAAGCACGGGCGTTTGTATGTCTGACGTAAACGAAGGAGTAATAGTAGACATCACCAATTTTTTTTTCAATTTTTTGTACTAGTATTTAGACTTTGCTTCACTCAGCTATTTATTAAAAAATATGCATAAAGGTGGTTGGTACTTATAAATAATTTTTAAATTAACTAATTCATATATATTTTTTCAGCTTTACGCTGTAAACCTTACGTATCTAATCGTATTAAGGGTACTTGCACTAAGAATTATCTCTCTAGTGTTATAGTTAGACATCACTTTTATTGAGTTGAGTGGCGGGACTTAACGCTAGGATCTTACCTTGTTGCCAGAGCGAAGAAATATTAGTAACAATATTAGTTAATAATAATTCATTCCCTCGAATGGGAATCCAACCCACAACCTTCGCCTTACAGGCACACTCTTGTGCCGCTGCGTTACCACGGCATCTAGTAACTCAAGTATAAGCAATTTAGTAATTACAGACAGACATTTCATTATAAATATATCAATAGGCACCAATCGTGCTACTGCATCTCGTACCAAATTCAATATCTAAAATGTAAATGGGTATAGGGACGCCGGGAACACTATCTCTGCAGTAATTTCTCAGCTGCTCGCTCTAATATGGATTAGATGACCTAGTTTAGCTTTAGTTTTTACTGATAATAAACAGACAGTACACACAGTACAGTTTAAATTAAAAATACAATGCGTTCTTAGTTTTATTAAATTAAGAGAGAAAAATACTAGTTAAGATTAAAGTGAGGTGCTCGGGAATTTTATTCAATTCTAAATTTAGCTTTTTAATAAATTATAATAGATTTTTTTACACAATTATCTATCGGTTTTAATTCTTTGAAAATAAATTTTAACGTTGTTTAAGCGTCAAAAGGAGATATATAAGAAAGTTATTTAATAAAATATCTCGAAAGTTACAGAAAAAAACTGTAACTTTCGAGATATCATAATAATTTCAAACTATGTTTCAAACAAAATAATATGAAATATATAATACAGTTGAAATATAACATGTTTATTTTTTTCTCGGGCTAACAAGGTGACAGTTTTTCGTAGCGTGACCCTGCATATAGAAACTAGGTCATTCATTTTTTTCCAGTACATTCCAGTGTCACAGGTTTATCTCTAATTTTAGCTAAAATTTCAAGGCTCCCACCGAGTTGTTAAGCATAAACTTTCTTTGTTTCCGTCAAAGTATAAAGTTGGTGAAATTAACACATTTGTTATTTTCAGATAGTTCATTAATATTAGTTTTTTAGTAGAATTAGTTTTTTTTGATATTTTACTTATAGATCCTATATAATTTAAATGTAATATTTATTGTTTAATTTCGTATAGTGTATTCATAGGTATCTAAAGTACATTTTTGAGTCACGCATGTATTTAAATTATTTAAATCATAGGTTATACATAGATTCACTAACGTAATATATAAATGAACTTCATATAAATAATTATATATACAAATACAACCAAAAAACATCTTAGAAACATTTAATAAAAAATCAGCTTAAAAAGACAACGAAAGTTAAACTAAGTACACAATATCACTTATTCTTTTGAACAAACTGACATTAAACACGCGACAAAGCGAGCTTTTCTTTAGCTAAAAGGTCAAGCGTTTTCATAAAAACCGTAATGAGATAAACGAGGATACGAGGCTTACAGGAGTAACCGGCAGGATGTGTTTTGAAAGGGGTTCATTTGAATAATTCACCGACCGCTTCTTTAGCAATGTCAGTCGTTAGCGGCGATAAATGCCTATTTGAGTGTCAAATTACAGCTTTTTAATTTATTAATCGTATTTTTTTAACTTCGTTAGCTTCACGCTGTATCCCGCATGAAACAGGGTAGACAGAGATAACCTAGTGTTAAGGCACTCCGTTCCTCACTTTCTGCCGAATTCTGAAGGTATTGCTTGTTAAATGGTAGACCTCAACGCCGCGTTTTGCCTCGACACTAGAGAGAAGAAATGAAAATATAAACGTAAATAAATATTTCACTTCCTCGATTCGGAATCGAACACACAACCGTCGCGTTGCAGTCACACCCATGTCCCGCTGTGCTCGGACGGCCTCATTATTTTAGCTTCATGCTTCAAATTTTTCTGACTTATATAAATATAGGGACCACCACCATACGATGAGAAGCGAAATTGCGGTGAAATGAAGTTACACGAGTACAATAATTACTATTATTGATAATCGACATATGATTGGAATCCGAAATAGAAGTATCGACTAAATAATATATCTAAATATCCAGTATTTATTTGGTATTTTGATTTAAAGGATATTTTGATGTTTCCTTATCTATATGGTGTAGATATAAATATTTTTTTCAGCGTCACACTATAGCAGAGTAGGCAGAGAGAACCTAGTGTTAAGAAACTCCGTTTCCAACTTTCTGCCGGATCGAGGCAGAGGTTAAGTGGCGAAACTTAACACCGCGCTTTGCTTTTATACAATTTTTAATATAAATAAAATCAGATTCAGTTGTTTAAATAAAGTTAAATGCTAAAGTAGTAGAATTGATAATTTTCCATAGACGATGGAAGTTCGATATATGTAAGCTTTATATAAACGGAGTAGCACAACAGTTTCTTCAAGCACGCTAAAGTCGGGATGGATTAAAACGAAACCCAGGCAGTGATGCTGAATATTTGAAACCAATTTCCTGACGCTCCACGATGTGGATTTTAAAGCGGGACGAAAACGAATTTTTAATAGAATACGATAACAATATTGAATCTGTCAAGTTTCTATCAAAGGGAGCCGTTTAGAGCGTTTGCATATGTGCATGAATCATGCAAACTATATTTCGGGACAAAATATATTGAATTATAATGTCAAGTGCGAGTCGAATTCGCCCACCAGGATTGTAGATAAACGGGAAGTACGTTTTTTAAGAGTTATTAAATATAAGTTTGCGGGCATTTTGTATTAAATGAACTACAATTATAAGTTTTATATAAAATGCAGCAAAACGATGTGAATCGTTCATATATTTTTCAAACGTAATCGATTCAATAAGAAAAAATCTAAATAGAAGCTTGATTTTCTTTGTGCTTCAAGGGACCGTAGATATTTGGTATTAATTTCAAACAAACAAGTGGAAAAAATGAATAAAGTATATTATACATTTTATAGTCTTAATAGTCTACTTCAATATTTTGTTACATTTAAAAAAAAATACAATTTTAAAGGAAAATATTAATTAAATAACAATTTCCAATTAACATTACATTAGGGAAGGTTCGGGAAGGTAAAACGTAAATAACAATTACAATTAGCTCATTCCGAGGTGCTGTAATTAGGCGCGATCTAAATTTAATCATCTAAAGTTGGAGAACAATTTCATTTTCATTACAGTGGAGGGCGTTTAGTAAGCTACTTTTTTATTCAAATTATGTTGCTTTTCTTATTTGCATAGTAAAGAAGATATTTAAAACTAGTGACCCACTCGCGACTTCACCCGCTTGAAATTATTCTTGTATTAAGGTCAAATTATACAAAATCTTTATCTATATATGTATTATTCTAATGTACAAGCTAGGTATATTACTGTAAAGTTTTATCTAAATATGTTCAGTAGTTTTTGGGTGAAAGTGGAACAAAGTCATATTTATAATATTAAATACGAAATAGTCAGTTTTGTTTTAAAATTTTTCATGGAAATTAGGTACAAAAGTTAAAGTATATATATTTTTTTACTTTAAAATTAACAAAAACGTAGCTGTCCAAAGAAAAGTATACCTCTGATTTTTATAATCATCGTGTAGTTCCGTCCTTTTGCAGGACAAACAAAAAAATAATTACATGAATCATTATACTAGCTTTTGTCAATTTATAAGTATACATATAAACAAATTACATAATATTAAAATGCATAATATATCCCAATATGTAAGTAAAAAAATAAAAAATAGCTTTATTCTCATAATTTTTTTACAAGTTGACTCGGTGAGACTTCCCAGTAAGTCTAGGATACTTGTGTTGGCAATGACTCGCTTCTCCGTTTGGTACATTTAAGCTTAGAGAATAGTTAATAGATATAAGAGAAAATAAAAAAGGGGGCTGTAAATGTAGGCATTAATATATATGTAAAGTCAAAATTATATATTTATAAAAAACACTTTTTTAATTGTCCATTTTTACTATTTGATAAAAATATACAGAATTGCATTTTTAATGTAAATTTAAAGATAAAATTATCATAAATCCATTCTCAATAATATTTAACGTATTGTCGAAGTCAACCGCAATGTCTGTTCGCTGTTGATGCAATCGTACAACGGACATTTAATTTGCCCTCACATTGTACTCGAGCCCTTAGTGACGAGTGCATTGTACTGTAGGCAACACGCTTTGATACGTTTATTTGATGATAGATAGATAGAAAAACTTTATTTCACACAAAGCTGATACAGAGGACAATAAAGGTCAATCTTAAAATAAATCCTGAGCGTGCAAAGGCGGTCTTAATACTGATAGCAATCTCTACCAGACAACCTTTGAAGAAAGAAATTAGTCTTAAGAGATACGGGCTAGTGAAAATTTAAAATGTTTTAATATATATAAATAATTCTAATAAACCTATTAAATAAATTACTAAGAAATATATTGAAATTAAAATTAAATCAGCTTCTCTTCGTATTCAGCATACAGTGGGGTAGGCAGAGGGAACCTAGTACTAAGGACACTCCGTTCTCTTCTATTCGCCGGATTTTTGTGTTTTTTTTTATTTTACATAACACAATAAAGAAAGAAATTATTTACATATATATTTTTTATATAAATTTTAAACATTCATTGATTAATGTATTTTTATTTAAACATAAATGTTAGCAGGTAATTATTTATTATTGTAAGAAATATTATCTATTGCAGCGTTGAGCTCCGACATTCATCACGAAAAGCCTCCGGAATTCAGCGGAAAATGGGGAATGGTGTCTTAATGGGAACGGAGTGTCCGAACATTAGGTCTCCAAATTCTCCCTGCCTACCATGCTGCGAGGATACAACGTGAAACTAAAAAACTATCATCTATTGTTAGTAAATATTTTCAAAAAACTATTTTAACTCAATTCTATTTTTATAACAAAACAATAAAAAACAAATCTTTTGTTATTTCCGTTATAAAAAATACAAATAAAACTGAAATACAATATTTCAAAGTATGAAAGTTGTTGTAGTGCATCAGTTGTACTGACTGCTATTCACGCCTGAATTGATTGGATCTACGTCCGTTTTATTTATTATATCTGAACACCGATAGTGGATCCACAACTTGATGTAATATTTCAACTAATAGAATAATAATAGGAAATATTAAGGTAAATTATATAAACTTTACATTAATATGTAAAAAGAATAACATTTTTCTATAATAAATATGGTACTTTGTAGGTCCGGGCGCCCCAAGTCGTCGTCATTATACGAGTAATGCAAATAAGGGTTTTTTGTTATAGAAACAAGTAATATTTCATATTTTGCTATCATTAGCTAATTTATTATCATAGTTATTGGTATATAGTTTGCTTGACAAGAGAATGAAAATAAAAATAAATTTATTTGAAATAACGCGTATCTTCCAAGTGTATTTTTCAAATTAAACTTGCAAAATTAAATGAATATATATATGTATATATTTCTTCGGCCTTTTTAGACTAACTTAGTATTTATAGTGTATAAGTATGCTACTACGAAAAACATTTAATATTATATTTTCTAATTGCTATTAGTGAAATAGACAACTTAACCGTCCAACCGCTCTGACCACTAAGCTATGCCAATAAGCCAAGAAGCTACGTCGAAGTTCATAAACCTTTCTTACAACTTATTTATGTTGCTAGCATTCGTGTTGGGGGGTTTTTCATACGTTCTTTTACTCAGGCTGTCAAATTATATATATATATATATATACACACACATATATATTATAAAATATATATATATATATTATAAAAAATATATGGAGTGAAATATCATATTAAAAAAATATTATATGTGTAGAATTGCATCGAACTTAGTTACAGCGTATTTGTTTTTCAGATTCAGTCGGATAGGCAGTGTAGGAACTTAGTGTTAAAATAGTCCATTCCCCATTTTCCGTCGAATTCTGGAAAATATTAAATATTTAATTTCCTCCTGCGGGAATCGAACTCACAACCAGTCAGGTTTCCATTCACACATTTGTGCTCTTGCGCCACGAATGGCCTCATTTCCCTAGTAATTACAGGACGAATACATTACTTATACGTTACTTGTTCCATGAAGACCTATTATTATTATGAATAAAGATATTTCCCATTACCAAAACATAATGCATACAGGATTAACATTCAGTATATTCAAGTTAAGCTGAATTTGCATCATGAAACTAATTCAAAGCTACCAGTTCTATATAAGTTACACCAAGTTCCGCATTAATTTGGCAGTTTGGATATACTCGTAGTTAATGCAATGGACTTGGTACTATCAATTCTCCTGAAGTCCTTTTGACAATAAAATATATACGTAGTTATTGATATAGGTAATGGTGTTTTTTTTTTATTACTTAATTAATAAATGTTTAAGTGGGTAAAAATTGTATTTTTTAACATTTTAATAATTTAAAAATATTTTTTAAAGACAATGTTAGAAAATATATTTATTAAAAATTAAATAATTATAGATAATCTCTATGTAATGTTTTTTTTATTTTTATTTATTTGTGTTTATGCAATAAAATCTAGTATAAATGACGAATTTTTATAACACTGCAATATCAAAAGAATATTAGGTCTCTTAAAAATTTTAAGTGCAGGGTTACATTACAATCGATAATTATAGTAGAAAATAAACCTTGGGAAAAGGAAATCCTTGTACTGGGTAAGAATCTAACTTACATAATTAAAGTAATTTACGAAGAAATTTCAAAAACATGAAGAATGAGCTTCCCATCAAATACGTCAAGCTTCACGCTGTATCCATATAGCAGCGTAGGCAGATGTAGCGTAGTTAAAACACTCTGATCGCCATTTTCCGCCGAATTGGTTGAACACACACACATTGCCTTATAACCAGAACAAAGAATATTTTAACTGGATCTCTCTTAAACATGCATTTTTCTGTTGTGTAATATTATTTCTTTTGTTTACCGTACAACCTCTTTCGTGAGTTCTCCATTCAACGTGACACTGGCGAAGTGATTTTGTGCTCAACTGGCACGCTCGGAGCGCTATAATAGAAAGAATAGAACAAAACAGGACAAAGAAATGAAAATGTTAAATATTTCATTTCCTCGAGTGGGAATCGAACCCACAAGCAGCCGCGTTTACATTCACACGCTTCTGCCTCGGCACTACAACTGGGCTCAAAATGAAAAAATTTAAAATTAAGCTAAGCATTACATTAATACATAAAAGTACTAAATACTTCTTCTTCCTCCTGGCATTAATCCCGGCTATTACCAGGGTCTGCCCTCCTACTCAACCTACTCCACTTTGCACGGTCTTTTGCATCCTCGGTGGTTAGACCATTGGCTCTCATGTCCTGCATCACGACATCCAGCCAGCGCTTCCTTGGGCGTCCAGGAGGTCTCACTCCAGGAACTGATATAGCAAGGCACTTGCATCCGACATAGTTCTTAGGCCGGCGCGTAACGTGGCCAAACCATCTCAGACGACGCTCTTGGAGCTTATCCGCTACGTCACGGACCCCAAGACTACCTCGAATGAATGTGTTGCGTATGCGGTCAGACCGCGTTACGCCGCACATCCACCTCAGCATCTTCATTTCCGTGACGTGAAGCTCCTGAGTGTGCCGAGATAGTGCCGGCCAACATTCGCTGCCGTATAAAAGAACCGGTCGGATGATGCTCTTGTATATCAGCCCCTTGAGCTTGGGCGGTATTCTGCGGTCGCAGACCACACCAGTGACCTCCCGCCATTTGGCCCAGGCAGCGCTTATCCGCCCTTGGACATCGTGATCGATGCCTCCAGACTCGTGCACAACGGATCCAAGGTACCTGAACTTCTCCGACTTAACGGCTGGCTCAGGACCTATAAGGATGGTGCTCGAGTCCCGGCTCCCGCAGGCCATGTACTCTGTCTTCGACACATTTAGTTTAAGACCGCCGTTCTCAAGCGTACCCTTCCAGAGGTTCACTTTACGCTCCAGCGTCAGTCGGTTCTCGGCAATGAGTGCTATGTCATCGGCATACATCATCAGCCATGGAGGCTGGTCCTGGATGTGAGCCGAGACAGTATCGAGCACTGCATTGAATAAGAACGGACTAAGAGCCGAGCCCTGGTGAACCCCCACTGTAATCGGGAAGGGTCTAGTGTCGCCAACAGCAGTCCTAACCATAGAAGCGGAATCGTGGTACATGTCTCTGATAATCCCAATATAGGCCTCAGGGATCCCTTTGGATCGCAATGCCCACCAGATACACTGACGAGGCACACAGTCAAAGGCCTTCTGCAGATCTAAAAAGGCCACATGCAGAGCTCTCCTTTTTTCCCTGTATGCCTCCATCAAAGTTCTGAGGGCAAAAATGGCGTCCATGGTGCCCGATCCTGGCTGAAATCCATATTGAGACTCAGAGATAGTACACTCTCGGCGGAGCCTGAGGTCGATCATGCGCTCGAAGAGCTTCATGGTATGACTCATAAGCTTAATGCCCCTATAACTACCACAATCTTGAACACTGCCCCTTCCTTTGTAAATAGGGGTAATAAAGCTAAGCCGCCACTGATGCGGCATCTTACCAGTGTTCAAGATATGGTTAAAAAGGTCAGTAAGCATGAGCACACCAAGAGAGCCCAACGATTTCCACGCTTCGATCGGAATGTCGTCAGGTCCCACCGCTTTTCCGTTCTTCATGCGTCGAAGGCAATTACGTGTTTCGTCAAGGGTTATTGGGGCAATAAGTCCGAGGTTAGGCGGTGGGTCGTGATGAAGACTGCATGGGTGCTGAGTATTCAGCAACTCCTGGAAGTAGCTTCTCCACCTCTCCTTCACAGAG
>JAEBDU010010938.1:3690-23838 GCA_016802625.1 Heliconius numata | reverse complement strand
GTCAAACATTCTTAAATCTTTATTATAAAATCTTTAAAAAATATGAGGTTTAGTTGTGGAAATTTCCATTTTTCTCATTAACTTTAAAGACAAATCGCTATAAACGCTAGTTTATTTTAGCTTAGATTAAAGTCAGTATAAGGACCTATAAAACAGTTTTAAACGTTATATTATGATTGTTGTCTATGTTAAAATACTTGAATGGTACAGTAGATTTGTTTTTTAATATATATAATTTTTATAGCTATATCTCATATATTTTATAGTAAATTAAACAAAAAATGTTTACTAAATGTTAAAGCTTAAATTATAAAATAAAATCATTTTATTAAATGAATTATTTTTTATTAATTATATATAAATATATATTTATTATAAATAACAATAGTTAAATCAAGAAATTTTTAAAATATTGTGTATTATGAAATTCTCTCTTTCTCTCTTGAATTGCGATTTACGAATAGAAACAGTCAGTAGTTTGTTGAAAAATTGAACTATTCAAACATTAAATTTCCATAGTAGTACGATATGGCCTGCTATGGAGGCAAGGAAAGAAATCATACTATGGAGTATCGATTATTGCTATATTAGTTTCAATTTTAAATTACTTCTGCCCTATGAGCTTTTCTGAGTAAATACTAAAAATGACGTACCTTGTGACGTAGTATATTTTTCATAGTTTTCTTTTGGTATTTGTATGTCTAGTCGTTTATTTGTACGAAATATATTAATACTATCGTAGTACATTTGTGACTAATATTTAAACAAAAAACAATCTGTTTTCGTCCAATTTCAGAGACTTTGTCTACTAGAGCGAATTGATGAAAAAAATGTAAATATAATCCTGACCTCGAGTCGATTGAACCCACGAACAATAGTATTACAGTCACACTGGCTATATTTATACAATTGGTAAAAATACAAATAAGACTAAATAATAGTAGAATATGTTAGTAGATTATATTATGTTGATATTGAGAATAGGTTATTCTATCACAAATTTTCTTGATGCCGTACCAACGAACTGTTACTGCCACATTGGGTGGGTTCGCCTCCCATTCGAAGAAATTAAATATTTATTAATATTTTCATTTCCTCGCTCTGGTAATGAGGTAAAGCGCAGCGTTTAAGTCCGCCACTCAACTCGTAATACTTCAAGAATCGGTTGGAAATTGGGATACGGAAGTACCTTCATGGGACCGGAGTGTATATGTGAAAAATATCTTAACCATAGGTTCCCAGATTCCCTGTGCCTAACTTGTTATGTGTGGGATACAGGTGAAGCTAAAAAATAAAAAAAAATGCTTTACCTACCAACACACTTAACTAATATTATTCTATATATAACTAATATTATTCTCATAAACTTTATGCGATATGAGTAGATATTTCTCCTTTATATAACCACCAAATAGTGGTAACTAAAGCTAATGGTCTAAAATCAAGCCACTTAGTACTTAGTACAGGACTAATTAGCCTATTAGTTATCGCATGCGTCCGGTTAAGTAACCATAATGCATATTACCCTAGGTAATTTACCTTATTAATGATAGTGATAGGACACTAAGCCAAGAGGTTTTTTTTCAGCTTCACGCTGTATCCCGCACACACCAGGGTAGGCAGAGAGAACCTGTTGTCAAGATCTTCGGGAACAGAGATTATTTATGTAAATTATTATTAAGAAAAAGTTGGCTGACGGAAAAACTCGTTTCTATTTATTAATCCTAATATGCTGGCTGATGCTTCATGTTCTTCTATTGCAGGATTCCTAAAAATCCTATGGGCATATTCATTAGCAGGCTGAGTAAGTTATAAGTTTACTGATAATTTCTTAACTGATAATTTAAAGAAGAATAGGGTGGTAAAATCAATACCGTACAGTACAGAGAGGTCACGGAAAAAAATGTTTACGATAGTTAAGCCCCTTAACAACACCATGTTCAATAACTAAGAATAATATTTTCAGCAAGACTTTCCGCCAGGTCATAAACCACCCATCTTGGGTAGAAACAAACGTTCAGATTTCATCAGATCTGCAGACTGGCCGTCATCTAGTAGAATTTATGGTCAGTTTTAGAGAGTAAAGCTTGATCTAAACGTCCTCCTTATTTGAATTGCAAAATGGCAAATGCACCTTCAGTGGCACGCAACAAAGTTGGTGAATTCACTTCAGATATAGACAAAGATCTAATGGCGCAATTGAATAAACTAAAGTCAAAATATATTTTTCTTTGTATCATTATTTATGGCTAGACTAAGTTTTATACTTAGTAATCAGTATACTATAATAAATATTTAAATTGATATACAAACAAAATATATATTTCTATTGGTTTCAAACGAATAATGTTTTCATATAAATAATGAATTATCGTTAAGTCCGATTATAACGACCGACTTTACAAAAGTTAATGGTTTCTGACAGGCCATTCATTATAGCCACTAATCTAATTAGCTGTAGCGCCTCTCTTTGTAATTTTAATTAATTTTATCTTTAAATTTTAATTAATGGAACGAAATTTACTGTATTTTTGAGTACTTTAACTCCAAATCATTATTATGTATAGATAAGGTTGGTAACAGGTACAATCTAGATATACTGACATTTTGTCAGCTGTTGTCATGGCGATAAAAATCAAAACAAACGTCAATAACTTATTTCTTACATTTCACGACTTCTTACAAAAACAAAATACACTCAAACACAAACTTCTTATATATTTTTCCCCATAATGATGAAGAGGGTCATATACATACAATTGTTTTAATTTTATGAAATACGCCGTAATATAAGATAGAGAATTATGAATAGCGATATTAGAGAATATTTAGTGAAAGATGTTACCATTTTCTTCATTCTTCTTAATTATCATATCATAATTAGTGCCCCGAGTCGGCATCAAATTCAAAACCATTGCAACTGCATACACATATGCAAAAAATATATTATGAAAACAAGTTCCTCTTGTTCCTTTTACTATCTATTGTAAAAACCCGCAAATACCACCACAATCACAACAGAAATACGAAGGCGAGGGCCATCAAGACAACTAATTCGTCACCCGTCGGCTCCACAGCTCGCGACCTTGGCCCAGTGTCTTCGCCTTGACTCTCTTCTAAGTCTTACTTGCAATGGAGATACGTTTTAATTGGACATACAAAATTCATAACTGTTCTGTATCAAAAGATAGGTACGTGTATTGTACATGTTATATAAAAGACTCTTGAATATTCAATTTTGAAATGAATTTTGTTACTGCAAATTTGTATGGAATAACTTGTTATATCTTTTTTTAAAATAATAATGTGTATTGGTTTCTAATTATCTATCTACCCTGCTATATGAAAAACAAAGCGTAGATATCTAGAAAATATTTTTATCTTATTTCACGTCATTGTTATTTCTCCAATTTTACATATTATTAGAGTATTTATTAAAAATGGTAATATGTAAGACAATCGTCTATTAACATTGTCAAATATCCACTAGGAGAGCACTTCAAAGTTGAATTTAATGATATTTTTTCTCATATACGAATGTTAAAAGTTTTATATATTTTTTAGTCAAGCTCTTCTAGGAGAAAACGTTTCTTTATAAATATGAATATATTTAAATGATTAATAAAATTAGATTTTCTAATCACAAAGAACGAATCCCTAGAAAAACCCTTTATTGGCTATTTACCATTTCTTACATAATTAAAGATGCTTTCAATACTTTTTTACAGAGTACACTTTGAAGCACGGTAGGTACTCAGAAAGCTAAAGAAAAATTGTTACGAATTTATTTTCCTTTTTTTAAATATTCAATATATTTTAGAAAGGAAATCTTTTGGAAAAAATATTTAGTAATCAGAAAATGAATTTTTTTCCTTGTCGCTAAAGATTTGGAGGCAGAGACCCATCTGGGCCCTTAATCAGAAACTCATCAAAATATTTTTGTGTGTGTACGTTCCCTTTTGCCCTCGTTCATTCGTTCGTTACATATCAATATTTATTCTATAGGTACATATTTAAAATTCCTATGACAAATATGATTGTTATGGTCAATTGATGAATACACTTTAATATAACATATTTATTAAAAAAAAAATTTAGAGATTTAGATTTTTTAATAGTGTATTTTATTTTAAAAATTAAGCGCTTTCAGTTCATATCCATATAAGGACGGTTTTGAAAAATTTGTAATCTGCCATTTTGTTAAGACAGCCATTTTGAATTAATTACAATTATTATCAGAGCTGAAGAGGAGAGGTTAACAGCCACACTTAGTGTCTCTGCGCCACTACTGGCCATACATAAACAATAATTACGTATATAATATGAATAACAACTATATAGAATACATTTCATACATAGATTATCCTAAAGGTATAATAGAACTGTCACCTGGTTGATAAATTAATTATTTGCTCTACTATTTACTGTATGTATATTTAAATTGAATATTGCGTGGCGCCTTGTACCCTTACAAGGGTGCGACCGTAACCGCGACGGTTGTGGATTCGATTGCCACTCTTGTGTCAAGGCAAAGCGCGGCGTTGAGTTCCGCTATTCAACTCGCAATCCTACCAGAATTCATCGGAAAGAAGGAAATGGAATTATCTTAATAGGAAGTAGCGTCTCCGTTACGTCCACCTTTTATATTCACTAGAACAGAATCATCTCTATTCAATTTAAGAAAGAATCTATGTTTTAATTGTAAATATTGATTTGGTGTTCACTTGATTCAACCCACACCGAATTTAGTTTAACAAGTATTTCAAAACGAAAATGTTATAAAATACAGAAAATTTATTAAATCAGGCTAGGCAGAAAGAATTGGGTAAAAGAGTACTTTGCTACACAAAGATAAATTCAAAGTGAGCTAGCATAGCATCTACAGGGTGAGTCATATTGAACTTTCCGGTTTTGGAAGGACGTTGCACGAAGAAGGGAAGGAGTAGAAGGGTGGGGATGGTGTCATTAGACGCGCCATGACATGCAGTTTTAGTGTGAGCAATGGCTTGGTCGGGACAACATCGTGCGTTCGTAGTTGAAGAGTTTATTAAAAATGGCGGCTCCGTGATCACAACACAGCGTGCGTTCCGTTTACATTTTGCTATTGGTCGACGTGATCCCATTCCCACTGGACCAACAATCAGAAATTGGGTATCAAATTTTAGAGCAACATCATCAGCATTAAAAACAAGACCACAAGGCCGAATTAGGACGTCAACGTCAGCGGAAAACGTGGATAGAGTGCGGGCTTCAATTCAACAATCCCCTCGGCGTTCTGTTCGGAAACATGCCGCTTCACTAGGATTATCTTTCAGTAGTGTCCGCAGAATACTGCATAGAGACCTTAAATTTCACCCATACAAGATTCAGGTAGTGCAAGAATTAACAGTTAGAGACTTAGACACACGAACAAATTTATGCCGCGACATTCAGCAGATCCCCCGCACTGCTGTTTTGATCTTCAGTGATGAGGCACATTTTCACCTCGCCGGAACTGTCAACAAACAGAATTTTCGATACTGGGCTGAGAATAACCCACGAAACCTACACGAACGACCACTTCACAGCCCTCGAGTGACAGTGTGGTGCGCTATTGCAGAGTTTGGTGTGTGGGGTCCCTATTTTTTTGAAGAAGATGGTCAAGTCGTCACAGTTACCTCTGCTCGGTATTGCGACATGCTTGAAACTTTTCTGAAACCGAAATTGGAGGAATTAACGCAGAATCATGACAACGATAACATCTGGTTCCAACAAGATGGTGCTACAGCCCATACATCCAGGCGTTCAATGGAAATCCTGCGACAAATGTTTCCCGGTCATCTCATTTCTTTGCGAGGTGACGTTGGGTGGCCGCCGAGATCACCTGATTTAACCCCCTGCGATTTCTTTCTCTGGGGTTACCTGAAGGAAAAGGTGTACACGCATCATCCCCGAACCATCGATGAACTGAAGGCTGCAATCACGGAAGAAATCAATGCTATTCCGCTGAATATGACTCGACGAGTAATGGACAACTTCCGGGAAAGGCTTCAGCAGTGTGTGGTCAATGGAGGTAGACATTTACAGGATATCATTTTTAAAACCAACTAAATTAAAACTGCATGTTATGTGCTTTCAAACAATAAAATAATTTTTACTGCATGTCGCTTTGTTTTTAATACACACCTTATTGAAATCGGAAAGTTCAATATGACTCACCCTGTATATAAAAAAATATATCAAATAATATTAAATTTTGCTCTAGTATAACTATAAATAGCAAGAAACAAGAATTCCCACCAGTAAACTTTCCATTATAACCAACACATTCATTTAGTTAAACATAGCGCAAACTACTTAGAGCGTGTAAATTCATATTTAATGCACAACGTCTGAATTTATTACTTAGCATTTGTAACTTTTTGTTCGCTCCCATAGTTAGCCTAGTCAACGATTGAAATATACTTGTTATTTATATAAACGATGTACAATTTTAATTTTTTTTTCGTTTCACACTGTGTGCGGGAAGCCGCCGCCGTATCAGCCATCCATACCTATATTATAAAATCGAAGGTAACTCTGTCTGTCTGTCTGTCTGTCTTTTACGCAATCAGGCCCAAACCGCTAATTTAATTGTGATAAAATACTCGTCTCGGGATGAACATAGGATATTTTTTTTTCTCATATTTGTAATATTATCGATATATACCAATATATTAAAATACATATTAATTTTCAAAATTTGTTGTTAGAAAACGTCACCCAAAATGAGCTTGCTTAACGCATCTCTCTATTGAGAACTGAAAATAATTTCATAAATATATTTAATAAATATTAATATAGTTCAAGCGGGCGTAGCCGCGTTCAGGTCCACTAGTTAAAACATATTTAACATTTAACACACCAAATAATCTGTCACCTAATTAGACATCATACATTCCATTATTCGAAGAACTCTAATCTGCATCTTACGTATGGACTACGGTATGCAATTATACGACGCGACGTACATGCCACAAAATGGCTTAAACAGATCCTTAGTTCAAGTCTCCAAGTATGACGTGTCACGTAAAGCAAACCTTAGGCAAAGTAAATCTGAGTGTCACGCTCACCCAATTAGTAGGTTGGTAGGAGTAAGCAAATTGCAGGATCTAACGCATACTTAAGACAAAGTTTGTTTGTATATCCTTATGTTGGTGGTGGTTTAAGGAAATTTTGTTTGCATTGAATGATATTATGTGGGTTTTGTAAGCTGAATAGAGAATGGGGTTTTTGTTAAGTTACTACGTTTTTTATTATTTTTTTGTTTTTTTTTAGATTCATGCTGCCTTACAGGCAGGATAGGCAGAGGAAAACTAATATTTTTTGCTATTAAAATTCCCGATATAATATTATGAAATAAAATAATGAAAAGGTACAAAGTAGAGGGTTGTTTTTGTAGTTCAATGTCTCAAAATCGGACGGAAAGCGGGGAATGGATTGTCTTAAAACAAGGTTTCCTCTGCCTACCTTGCAACACGCAATGCTTCCAGAATTCGGAAAGTGGAGAGCAGAATTTCTTAACACCAGGTATCAGGTGCTTACTCTCCAATCTTCGACATACAGTATGTAGCTAATATAAACCAATTTACTCACTGTTTACATATAACTAACTAACATAGTTTTAACTAAAAATCACCTATCCTCGCATTAACTATAAGTACTACCTAAGGTATAACCCGACGACATTTGTGATGAATTGTGGGTTCTCTGTCAAGTCGCTCCGGATTAATGACGTAGGCTTTAAACGTACTGAGTCATCGTAGTACAGTATAGTTTGCGAGGGTAAGCGACTTTTATTTTTGAAGTAATCGAGTGTAAGTTTTTTTTAAAGGGTAAGTTGATAATTATATACATTTTTAATCTAGAGGCCAATCGAAACGCAACGGCACAGGCGTGACTTTAAGCGGCGTTAAGTTCCGCCACTCAAAACCCAATGCGTTCAGAATTCCTACCCTGCCTACTTTGCTGCCTGAAAAAAATATTCTCTTTTCTCGTAATATGCATTTTGACTTTTATCTATCAAAGTTGATTTAGCTAATCTCAGTCAATGTAAAAAAAAATTATACTATTATTTCACCTCAGCTTATCACTTGGGACATTGTTAAGCTGTATATCCTGACAAGTTTATTATGTGTGTGGATGAACTACGAAAATTGTAAAAAACGACGCGTCCCGACCGTAATGACTTCTTATATCGTTGAAGCTTAGTCCTATACAAATGATATGTATGCTTTGGATCTGTTTGCTATGAGAACTGATTTGTAAAGGTTTTTTAATATATTTCTGCATTGTCAGCAGAAAAACCTAGTGTTTAACACTCTGTTCCCTCCTTTAACTTAAAATTTTTGGCTAATAACTGTAGGAAGACTTACAAAACTGCGCCATCTCAATTGATTATTAAATAAATTTAAAAAATAAAATTAAGTCATCTTCACGTGCGGGATACCCGCACATAACGGGGTTGGCAGAGGAACCTAATGTTAAGACACTTGTTGCCCACTTTTCGTCGAAATTTGAACGCATTGCGTGTTCCCACGAAAATAATTATTAATTAAAAGCAATAAATATAATAATAGTAAAATAATAAATTTATATTTTTTAGATTTGGATATAAATATAATATAGACAAAAAAAGAAACTAAGAAAACACGTCATTCACAGTCAGCCTCAAATTCATAGTGTCAACATCAATCACGTTTACAATCTGTACAGTTAATACTTGCAAAATGGCGAAGGAAATAAATCAGTTGACAGCCGATGGGTGTTCGCCCTCATAAATCTAACCCTTAATATTTATCGTTTGAATATACTAAGACAGATGTTTGGAAACTCGCTAATTATCGATTTTAATATTGATATCGATTAGCGAAGTAAATATTATAAAGTCATAATAATCAGAACAGCGAGATTTTATATATATTTTTTTGTTAGAAGGTTAAAATAAAAGTGACAAAATGTGAAAAACGCTTACAATTTCAATAGTTTTCACTTAGTAGCAATAAAAAAGAAGAATGTGGCAATTAATACTGGAAGCTACTACGAACAATTATGTAACAAGTTTATAAAAAATATTAGGTATTTTTTAAAAAAGCCAACATAAAACTTTAGATTTTTATACTGAATTTATATTTATTACTGTACTAAATATTTAAATTATGACTGTATAATAACTGAAACAATAACCTCCCTTAATTATAATATTTAAATAATAGCGTCCCCCAAAAATAGGATTTCCAAGGGACAAAACAATTTCCGCCTTGCAACTTTTCGACTCGACACGGATTTCCTGTCATAAATGGTTTTAAAAATATCCTCATTAACTTACCAGGAAGGTATTTAATATTCATGCTTGCATTGTTTTTTGTTATTTAAAATGCTGGGATTATAATACTCTTACCAACATTACAAACTCTACTTTTATTTTAAAACAAAGTTTTTTTCATATTCGTATATTTATTTCTTCTCGTTTTTTATATTTCCTGTTATGATAAAAGAGTGTCATATCACTCTATTCTCCAATATGAGATGGTAATATAACTCACTTTGTGTAATTAGATCAGGACGAGTACAAGGTAATATGTATATTTTCTAATAACATTTTTATTCATCACCATTACATATAGCAAGGTTAATCTCAACTGCCTCAATATGAAATAAATTAATTTTTAACAAAAAGAAAAACCGACTTCTAACAACGAACTAAAAAGTGAAAAATAATTATACAAAGATTTTATAATTTTGAAGTATTGACTTGAAGTGAAGAAAAGCTTCACCTTTCAAACAAAAAAAAATTCAAAATCGGTTCACTCAGTCAAAAGTTATGAGGTAACAAACATAAAAAAAAAAATACAGTCGAATTGATAACCTCCTTTTCTTACAGAAGTCGGTTAAAAAGGTATAAAACCAGGGTTTCTAATGTGTTAGGTTGCGTTAAGTACAGTACATCATTTAGAAAAAAATATCTACAGATGAAAAACAACATTTTTACCATAGAAAGTAAAATTGTTAAGTTTTACAAAAATGTTACAAAAGTTGCATATTTAATAGCTAATTTTCTTACCCTTACAGCCTTGACCGGCGATGCGGACCTAGTGAATGGCCCTCGCACAGCTGAGAGAGGTCGTGGACTAGAGACGTGTAGTCTGTAGCCTAATTAGAACCACAAACTAAATATATATTAGAATAAGAAATTCAATAAAAAATATTATAAAAAGTAACTGTTATAAGAAAATGTTGGAAAATTATTTTATATTTGATAACAAAAATAGTATGAAATTGTATTTATATATGTTTTTTTCTGTGAAATAGAATTGTTTAAACATCTAAATTGATTCGTTTTAATTTTTATGCTTTTAATAAAATAATATCTTTCAATAACACGTTCATATCAATTATAATGTCACGGTAAATCATTGCTTCTGACTTATAAATAACTTTGTATTAGTTTCCTCGTGAAACAAAATACTGCTTTTTGTTTTATTTTCTTAATTTTAGTCGGTATCCGCAAAGGTGTAGATTTTCAGTACTTTAATTGATTCGAATAAATACGTTTTGTAGGTATTTTTTATAGAAGTCAAGAAATTATTTTTCTTAATCCTATTGAATAGAGTAGAGAAATTTCCGAATCACAAATTTAATCTAGACAGGTATAACAAAAATACCTGGATCCCAAATTCATTTTCAACCTGATACCACAAAGTATTTGATATTCAAATGAAAGTGGTCACCTTAATCTTTTAATTTGGTCTCCACATATGTCAAACGGTATAAAGCAAGTAGAAAGATAACGGCCGGTTAGGAAGGATTACTTTAGGAATAAGGGACTGTATAAAATAATGTAGATTTACCTTTTAAGTGGCGGTATGAAATAATATTTGTATAGGATATTGAATTTAATTACATTTTCGTATATAAAGGGGTGGTAAAGATATTTAATGTTTGGTTATTTCTGCCAACACTAAAGTCTTTCATTAAGCTATATTTAAAATGTTTTGTATATTAATACTTGTGTAAGTGATTTTCGTTGTAGATAAAAGAATAAATCTTTTACTTGTACTTTCAATGCTGGAATTGAACCCAGATCCCCTAAGATAATAAGTAATACGCCCATAATGATTGATAATGCAAAGACAACCTAATCTCAAAACAATCCGGTCTCTGATTTCCAGCTAAAGAGATCTAGAAAACCGTTTTTGGAAAAAAAAATCTATAAAATATTTTTTACAAAATTATTTCATATAATTTTAATTTTAAATATATGAAAAGTAATTTTAAAATTAGTACTAAATATTATTGTACATTTTTTGTTCCTATTAACCTCTTATCATTTCATTAGGGACCCTTCATGTTTTAGGCCAACTGGTACTTATATTCTATTATGTATAATATTATAATAATTTAACCGAATAGAGCTTTAACATCCTTATCTTCAATTAGAGAGCTTTCAAAGTGTATAATATATTGCGTGTTGGATATGTTATGGTGTTACTGAATAATATATATTAATATGGTTTAATTAATTATTTATACAGACCGATGTTTATTAATTATTGGTGCCTTCTGGCAGTATGACGTTGATTTCAGACACTAAACAAGCAATGTTCTGAATTTTGTAGGAGAGCGGAGAACGAAGTGCTACGAGACTAAATCCTCTCTGTCCACTTCGCTATATGCGGAATATAGAGTAAAGCTGAAACATGCCCATGCCCAAAAATCCTTTATAAGCAGATACCTACAGTCAAAACTCCAGCCTGGGTTTCAACTATAGGTTCGAGTCCCGCAGGGGACGCCCTTGCCGTCGACGACTTTCTCCTAAGCAGTCACGTGGTAGGTACTTATAATGTCTTAGGGACAGAGTACCTTTTTCTCTTACCAACCGGTGTCGATGGAAAGGCCAGTAGGGTTAACAGCATTAATCTAAAATTCGGTGAAAATCATAAACTTCTCTTAATGTACGAATCAAAGTCATTTCTCAGTAACAAGAGAACAAAAATACTAGTGAGATATCTTTTGTGGATCTTTTTAAATTTTTTGAAAGTGTGAATCATCGTTAGATATCGATAGGATACAATAACGTTACACAATTATTGTGGTTATTGAAAACTGGTTCATAGTATTTGATTTAAATTCATTTTGTTGTCTAGAATTATCAAATCAAACAATGTACCTATACATATACGAGTATAATTTTAATTTGCGGTAAAATTTTCATTACACAGGATTTGTTCCACTAATATGAAATATCCATCTACAATCTGCATTGGTTTCGACAAAACTTATGTAGATTTTTATATTGAACTAAACTATAGAATACATAATTTAATTCTAAAAGTCATACTTTCTAACAGCTTTCAATTCTGAGATCGATTTTGAGATGCCGTTTTCATTCGTACTAAAAATAAATAATAATAGGTATGTAGAATATAATCTATAAATGAAAAAGCTTAATGCTCAACCCTCTCTCTCTCTCTCTCTCAACTTGGTCGTGGTCTCTAAGCAAGCAATAAACAAGCCCTGATGAATACGGAATGGAAGTTCCGGCAATTATTCAAATCGACTACGTTCTTGCTACGTTTATTTGATTTTTGCACGACGTATTGTTTTGGCTACCTGCTTACTTGTTTTGCTAGGGTTCGCTTGTTTTTGGTATGTGGGTCCTTTATTTTGCATATATATTCAATGTTCTTTAATTATATGTAGTAGTGAGCAGAGGGACAGCTAGTGTTAAGACACTCTGTTCCCAGTTTATATGTAGAATGAATATAATTTTAAATGAAAGTATAATTTATATCTTAGTAAGTTTGTGATACAATAATCTGGTTAAGCACACTTTGGTTTCGTCACTCACAAATCGTTATTAGCTCTAGTAGCATGGTTCCTTTTACTTTGTCTGCAATTAATGTCAAAAATATCTAAAAAATGTGAGATAATTATAAAGATAAATAATATATATTGAATATAATAATATACAGTGGATATTACTTATACATTAATTTCTTTTCATGGATTATCATATAATGTACTAGGACAATTTGTTAAATTACATTTAAATCGATTATATAATATACAAAACTTAAGAAAAACAGTATACCCTAACCCTCAACTTAGATATAAAGCCTTGCATTCTTTGCTTGACTCAAAAGTCATCCACATTAGATCGTCATCGTCACGAGTGCTGCGGTTGCTGAGGTGCCCCCGTTTCAGCACTTAGGCGATTGACTGCGACCTTAATAAGTCAACATACACAAAGACATTTGGTCATTACGTAGCTTTCTCGGCTTTTCGGAACTGCTTGGTTTAGTTTAAATTTAATTTTAATTTATGAATATTTTAAGTTATGAAAGGTTAGGAATATTTTTTCGTAGAAGCTCTTTTAATTGCGTTTCGTCTTATTTTAAGGAAAAAATTGTGTTTTTATCAATTTTGTGGGAGCTTAAAAGAATTCTTTGAATAGGAATAATTTTTATTAAGACTTATATGATAAAAGAACACAATTGTAAAGTAGATTGCTGTAACCATGTATACTGTATGAGTGAGTACTGTAGGCGAATATATTGTTGATTTAATTTTAATAGGATATGAAGTAAACAATATAAATATTAGTTCTTTTATAAAGAAAACATATATAATTACTGGTCCATGATAAGATGAAGATGAATAATTTTCTAGAGAATCAAAATCACGGACTTTATGGAAGCACATTGAGGTGGAATTGGGCCGGATATATAGCCAGATAAATTGAGGGTCGATAGAGCCGGTATAATGGAGATGCACGCGTAGGCAAGCTTAATATAGGACGTCCTGCAACACCATGAACAGTTGGGGTAAATAATGTGACTGGCAGTGCATAGATGCAACCTCAGGATGGAGACATTCAGCAGTGGACTGCGATAGAATAAAAAAATAGTTAATCACTCAGTCAATTACTGTTAATAAAAAAGCCTGTGAAAACCACACTCTATAACTATAAATTTCTATCTAAAATAGCAAAAAGTTACCAATACAAATATTTATACAACGAAAAATTTTATTTTTACTGTTATTTGAATATTCCGTGCCCGTTATATTTATAACAGCTCTTGATAAAAAAACTACAACCATTGACAACAGTGTTTCTGAAATTCAAACGTTTTTTTAAAATATTTTATCGGTAACTTTCTTTCGTTTTACTGTACAGTTCGGAAATAGTCTGATAGCGTGTTAATTATAATAAACTTAACCACGTTGGTGCCCTAATAACTAAAGTATATAATAAAAGTAAATTTATTTAATAACCCAGTGGAATAATACCAGACTGTAAGCGAGATAGTTGTGGATTCAATCTTAGCCATAAGAATGAGTATATTTAAATTACTTTTATTTTTCCGATCTGTTCATCCAAGAAAACGCCTAACACGCCCTTTGTTAAAATTGGGCGGCACGTAGAGTGGAGAGATGTCTTTCGAGATGTATTATCCATCTGACTTCTGTACTTTATATAGCTGAACATTAAGAAAATAATATAAGTTACTTCTTATAGCAGTAGTTTACAGTACACGATGATTCTAAGTTCATCTTATACCCAGACGGAAGTATATTGTATATAGGTTAGCATACATTAAAACTTTAATGCAGTGGCAGGTTAATGATATATCACATTAATATTAATTATTTATTTAAAATCCTGATTACGGCCTATTACTCACACCTCATTAATTGGAGAGTGTATTAGCATTATTAATGATATTAAGTTTTGATTGAATGTCAGAATAAATTTGCGTATACCGTAGGTACAGCATGTAGAAAACTTATGAAAAATGAGATTGGGCATTTTGGTGACGGATTATGTAATATGTACAATGTCTGTGAACTTAGCAGAGCATTGTCCAGCAGATCAAAAAAAAATTGGAGTTCTCTTCGCATGCACCTGAGTTCTATAGTTCCTGATAGGTTTTATAAATAGTTCTGTCGTTTATACCCCTGAAAAAGGTATGTAAAAAAATGATCTGCTAACTTCCCTTGGCAGATCATTTTTTTTGCAAATAAAAATCGGGGCGAGATCTGCACTCATAGGGATAAAAAAAATAGTTCCTGATAATTTTTAACAATAGTTCCGTTAATTTCACGAAGAAAAAAAATTTTTAAAAAGAAAAAAAGAACGTTCGTTTCGAAAATAGTTCGAAAGGTAAAGTAATTTTTAAAATTAATAAAATGATACTCAGACGCGAGAACTAATTATTTTACAATGTAATATAAGTAGTTCTACGATATTTAGCATGAAAGAAAACCAGAACTCTGAAAAAACTGCTAGCAGAGCATAGTTGAATATATGAAATGTAGAAAAATGTCCATTTCAACTCTTCATATGTAAAAGTACTAAATAATTATCTATTTTAATGTGCTCAGACACGAGAACTCTTAGATTTCTAAAAGAATATGAGTTGTTCTAATATATAAAGCCAATTAAAAAACTAGAACTCCTGTAAAAATGCCAGCAGAGCATAGTTGAAAATTCGATTTGTTGAAAAATATCAAATTAACTTGTTGCGACGAAAAATATTTTTTAAAAATATTAATATCATTGTCAGAAGCGAAAACTCTTTATATTACAATAGAATACAGAAAGTTCTACGATATTTTGCCTGAAAGAAAACCAGAACTCTGAAAAAACTGCCAGCAGAGCATAGTTGAATGTATGAACTGTAGAAAAATGTCCATTTCAACTCTTCATACGTAAAAGTACTAAATAATTTTCTATATTAATGTGCTCAGACACGAGAACTCTTGGATTTCCAACAGAATATGAGTTGTTCTATTATATAAAGCCAATTACAAAACTAGAACTCTTGTAAAAACGCCAGCAGAGCATAGTGGAAAATTCAATTTGTTAAAAAATATCAAAATAACTTGTTGCGACGAAAAATATTTTTTAAAAATATTAATATCATTCTCAGAAGCGAGAACTCTTTATTTTTCAATAGAATATAAGTAGTTCTACGATATTTAGCCTGAAAGAAAACCAGAACTCTGAAAAAACTGCCAGCAGAGCATAGTTGAACATATGAAATGTAGAAAAATGACAATTTTAACTCTACATATGTAAAAGTACTAAATATTTTTTTTTTGAAAGTGTTCAGACACGGGAACTCTTGGATTTCTAATAGAACATGAGTTGTTCTATTATATAAAGCCAATTACAGAACTAGAACTCCTGTAAAAATGCCAGCAGAGCATAGTTGAAAATTCGATTTGTTAAAAAATATCAAATTAACTTGTTGCGACGAAAAATATTTTTAAAAAATATTAATATCATTCTCAGAAGCGAGAACTCTACATTTTTCAATAGAATATAAGTAGTTCTACGATATTTAGCCTGAAAGAAAACCAGAACTCTGAAAAAACTGCCAGCAGAGCATAGTTGAACATATGAAATGTAGAAAAATGACAATTTTAACTCTACATATGTAAAAGTACTAAATATTTTATTTTGAAAGTGTTCAGACACGGGAACTCTTGGATTTCTAAAAGATCATGAATTGTTCTATTATATAAAGCCAATTAGAAAACTAGAACTCCTGTAAAATTGCCAGCAGAGCACAGTTGAAAATTCGATTTGTTGAAAAATATCAAATTAATTTGTTGAGACGAAAAAATATTTTTTAAAAATATGAATATCGTGCTCAGAAGCGAGAACTCTTTATTTTACAATAGAATACAGGTAGTTCTATGATATTTTGCCTGAAAGAAAACCAGAACTCTGAAAAAACTGCCAGCAGAGCATAGTTGAATGTATGAAATGTAGAAAAATGACAATTTCAACTCTTCATATGTAAAAGTACAAAATATTTTTTTTTTAAAAGTGTTCAGACACGGAAACTCTTGGATTTCTAACAGAACATGAGTTGTTCTATTATATAAAGCCAATTAAAAAACTAGAACTCCTGTAAAAATGCCAGCAGAGCATAGTTGAAAATTCGATTTGTTGATAAATATCAAATTAACTTGTTGCGACGAAAAATATTTTTTAAAAATATTAATATCATTCTCAGAAGCGAGAACTCTTCATTTTTCAATAGAATATAAGTAGTTCTACGATATTTAGCCTGAAAGAAAACCAGAACTCTGAAAAAACTGCCAGCAGAGCATAGTTGAACATATGAAATGTAGAAAAATGACAATTTACATGCGGTAGCGTGAATTTTTGGCCAGTGTGCAAATTTTAACGACTACTTGCAAAAGTGTTACGATGGTGTTGTAAATAAGTCGTCCTCACTGCCATCAACATTTATGAGATTAGACGTCTGTCATCTGTTCTCAATGATAACGCGATGGCCCAGCTTAAAAGGAAACGACAAGTCTTTGGTGCGGCGATTTTATAAACGGTGCCTTGGGAAAGCTTGCCAAATCTCAAATCTCGAAGATTTATCGTATTTCATTGAATCAATTTTGATAATTGCGCTTAGCAATTGTATTGGCTCTGGGCCTGACAATGAGCTTTTACCATCAGTTAAACGATTACATTTTCTTAACAATAATATTAAAGGTTTTGAAGCGATTACCGATTACAATGATGACCAGGATGACGAAGTTACGGATGAATCTAATGGAGAAGCTGGTGACATTATTGATGAAGAATTTCCTTTAAATGAAAATAAATTTAT
Organism: Heliconius numata; assembly: GCA_016802625.1. Classification (NCBI taxonomy): domain Eukaryota; kingdom Metazoa; phylum Arthropoda; class Insecta; order Lepidoptera; family Nymphalidae; genus Heliconius; species Heliconius numata. The sequence goes on along the minus strand of JAEBDU010010938.1, from coordinate 6,178 downwards.
AATTAATAAAGAACATAATATGATTGAACAAATAAAATGCACACAAAGTTGGAAATTATGGGGTGATAAATTGTATGATTCTGCGGTTAAAACCGCTGAAAAGTCATCGGAAGGAGATACAATTAACGCATGTTATAATGTCGATTTTGCAAGAAGGTTAAAAAGATACCTCCTTCCCTATATCCCTTTGTGGACCGCAATAATGGTGCCCATTTTTGGAAGAGGTACTGTAACTGCTATATCTGCCGCAGTTGAATCGGAATTTGCAGATTTGAAACATCGTGAATTTAGAGGTGAACTTCCGATGCGTGTAGATAGATTTGTAATGCAACATATTGAGCGAATCAACGACAAAATCAAGGAGCGCTGCAAAGAGTCAGATGGTCCACAACAAAATAGAGACGAACTTGAGTATAAAACGATTAACTCTAACGAAATCACGTTTAATGTAAATGCACATAATATGTGTAGTACTCCAAGCCACGATGAAAACAAAACCTTAATCTTACCTACCCAGTCCATGGATTACAAAGTAGTGCAATCTTCCCGGAACCAAAACACTCCAGCGCTGAACGATTGGAACATTAGTGAGGATTGGAGAGGATTGAGCAACGACGCAAAATGTAAAGGTCAAAACGATAATTTGCAAGTTAAAAAACGAGTGAAGCCAACTTGCTTAGACAACTGTCCTGAATGGGATTTTATAAAAAATGCAAGAACAGCTCGTGCACCGATTCTTTTAAACGGAAACATCGAAGGATCTGTGCGTTTAAATAATCAAAATTTGAATGTAACTTCAACATGTGCATTCGATTCAATTTTCCAGGCCGTTTTAAGTGGGCTATTGGCTAATCAAACATACTTTGAAAATTTAAAATTATCTGAGTGTCCTATTGTCAATTTAGCACAGAACGTCAACGAAAGTAAAAAAAATTCACGAGAACATTATGTTCAAAGAGCTAAAATATTAACGGGGATTTCTATTTTTAAAAATACAACCGCGAAATATGCGAAAAAGATAATTCGCTTGGATGTAGCATGCAATGCAGCTCATTTAGCACAATATCTCTTTGAGAGAGAACCGAGTTATACCCCCACCGTTGATTGTTCCTGTGGGTACAAAAACCATAAATATACTTTTATAAGCCTTAATATTGATCTACTTTTGTGTAACGGTCTCCATCTGATCGAGACAGCCATAGCAGATTGCGTAACAGTAAAAAGATCTTGTTACAACTGTAAACAAATAGCATGTAGCGTAAATAAATATGGACCCCACTTGATTATTGATACCTCAATTATAAGTGATCCTGGCTATTCCAAAAAAGAAAATATTATTGTTTTTAGGCTAGAATCATTAAAAAAAATTATTGAGGTTAGTGGAGAAACTTATATGATAGCTGCTGTTATTGATTTCAGTCCCGACAAAAAACATTACACCACTTATGGATTATCAGGAGAATTTTGGAATAAATATGATGGTCTTTTGAAATACAGAACATCAGTGACTCCAAAGACTAAAATTATTCCGCATCTAATTATCTATGCTATATGTAACAATCGTATGTGCACTAAGTAAAAGTTAACATATCCCCGTCTAAATTTCTTAATTTTATTTTATAATTTTAATTGTTTCTTAAATCATGTTCAAATCAAAAATATTTATATAATTACTAAAAATATAATCTGTTAAAAATGGAAAAATAAATTAAAAAAACAAAACCAAAAAAAATATAACACCAATAAAAAAAACATAAAAAATCTATACAAATCAATATTTAAAAAAAACGAAAAATAAAAACTTAAAAAACAAAAAATAAAAAAAAAACGAAGCCAGTTCATAACACGTCCTCGTCGTTGGCTTTGGGTAACGCAAAGATTGTGAAAAAAAAAACATTTACTCGTATTAATACATGACATAAGTCTGACTAAAAAAAACAATACAATTGTAATTTGCCGCATCAGAGTTTAAATAAACATATTTCAATATTTCATTCATTCAACTATGCTCTGCTGGCAGTTTTTTCAGAGTTCTGGTTTTCTTTTAGACTAAATATCGTAGAACTACTTATATTCTATTGAAAAATGTAGAGTTCTCGCTTCTGAGAATGATATTAATATTTTTAAAAAATATTTTTCGTCGCAACAAGTTAATTTGTGATATTTTTCAACAAATCGAATTTTCAACTATGCTCTGCTGGCATTTTTACAGGAGTTCTAGTTCTGTAATTGGCTTTATATAATATAACAACTCATGTTCTATTAGAAATCCAAGAGTTCCCGTGTCTGAACACTTTCAAAAAAAAAATATTTAGTACTTTTACATATGTAGAGTTAAAATTGTCATTTTTCTACATTTCATATGTTCAACTATGCTCTGCTGGCAGTTTTTTCAGAGTTGTGGTTTTCTTTTAGACTAAATATCGTAGAACTACTTATAATCTATTGAAAAATGAAGAGTTCTCGCTTCTGAGAATGATATTAATAT
>JAEBDU010010935.1:0-11768 GCA_016802625.1 Heliconius numata | reverse complement strand
AAAAAAAAAAAAAAAAAAAAAAAAAAAAAAAAAAAAAAAAAAAAATACAGACGAATTGATAACCTCCTTTTCTTACAGAAGTCGGTTAAAAAAAGAGCATTCATATGTTTGTTCTGTCCAAATAAAAATCATCAAATGAATAGCAAAAAGCAGCCCCATGCTGTTTCCTGCATAGAAAGGTAGGCAGAGAAACCTAATGTTAAAACACTTTGCTTTATATTGGCTTCTAAGGCCGTCGTAGAGTATCGGTACAGGGTATATCTGTAAGCACAATGGGTAGGGGTTCGATTCCCAATTGAGTGATATTATTTTTATTATGTCTTTCTATCAACAAGAGACGATGAATTCCGTTTCGTTTTTAAAAAAAAATACAAGTCAAGTCCAAACCTTTCTAACATTATACATCGTGTTCATACATCGACAGAATACAGCTTAATTTATTTACCCCAAATATTTGACGCTAGTATTAACATCGTCTCTAATAAAGTTATATAGCTAATGTCAATGAAATATTAACTCTAAAACAACCACATAGAGTGTAATTTACAATATAACGTAAAATGAGCGAAGGTATCTCTTCATTTAATAATGTAGAAATGATTTGTGGGGAGACGAGTATGATAAGAATACAGCTGTTTTATACGAGACTTACGTAGATATGTAATATATGGTTCGTGTTCAATTGTGGAGAGCAAAAGAGTTTGTCTGTTTGAACGCACTAATCTCAGGAACGACTAGTTTCAATTGCAAAATTGTTTGCTTATTGGATATTCCATGTATCGGGGGTCTATAGGGTATATTGCATCGTTAATCCTTTTAATCTTCACGCTGTATTCCCCACATAGCAGTGTAGGTAGAGGAAATCTGGGTAGGTTAGTGATAAAACACTTCGGTACCAGAAAAATGGGGAATAGAACGTCTTGACGATAGTTTCTCTCCACTTAACCTGCAATATGCGGGAAACAGCGTGAACAGTCGTGAGATAGCGGTATAATAGCCTCTTAATTATTATTTTTTATTATCAAATTTGATGAAATCAATTTTTATATAAACTTCATCTCCAGTGAGATTTGAAAATACAACCTCACTTTATCTATTAAAATTAATGTATTAGAAGCAATTGGCTGAAATTTTGATGCCCAAAAAATATATGAAAGAACGTCCCCAAGCAATAAGTCAATAATCATAAAATCCTAAAAGAAAATTCTTGTATTACTTTTGTATCATATTATTCTTTGAACGAAGTTTATTGCTTTCATGGTAACGTAAGGCTTTTATCAGATACTACCTAAAAAACGTAAAGCTCTGATTAGATAATGTACGGCGTTGAGTTACATCACTAAACACGTATTGTCTTAAAAATAAGGCGGGAAGTTGAAAACGGGAAACTGGGAGTGTCTTAACACTCATGTTTCTTACAGTGTGACGCTATATATAACTTTTTTATTTTAACATCTTCGATACAGATATTTAGATATATAGTAGATAGAAGTTTTACATAATATAAAGCGACAGATAGCTGATTTTGTTCCACTTTTTATAGATTGATGCTGTATCCCGTACATAAGAGGGTAAACAGATGGAACCTGGGAACCTAGTGTTATAATCCTAAAAAAATAAAAATTTTAAAAATTTCACATACATATTATTAAGTATTTCAAATGTTTTTTCCCGAAAGGTTTACCACTATACTTTCTAATAAGCAGTTTGGATGCGGGTCGTAGTTGATTGAAGTCGAGTGTGTTTCCAACTTTATAGTCTTTTTGGATCTTTTTCTTTGAGATGTTCAAAAGTTCTTCTAAATTTGTGAACGACAGGTTGAAAAACTTCTGCTTTGATGTTTGAATTTTTTTATTTTTATTTTTCAGCTATACGATGATTCCCGTATTTAGCATGGTAAGCAGAGGGAGCATAGTGTTGAGACACTTCGCTGCCCAATATCCGTAGAATTCTGGGGGCATTGCGTGTTGAGTGGCGGAACGCGGCGGCGTATTTTTTTTTTTTCCACCATCTCTTGTATTTATAATTCAACTAAACTTAATAAATAACAAACAAAATATTGCCACAGATAAAAATATCGTATAAACACCGATAAGTGTCACGCCAACCTCACCTGATGTCACAAAAAAGTATTAAATCCCCGAATAATCCTATTTGTTAAGCCCCTCAAACTGTCAACGTTGTTTCTGTGGTATTTATCTGTGACCAAAATGACGTGACCTTTTTTTATTATTTGTTTTATTAAAAAAATATACACACTGTTATAGCGCAGCTGCTAAAGGCCTGACTGTATGTGCGGGTTCGATTTCCAATGTTAATAATTTTCATAACCTTGGTGAAAAGTGAAAGACGTTGAGTTTGAAAATGCGGAGAAAAATAGGATCGGAGTGTCTTAACATTACATTCTCTCTGCCTATCTAGCGGATACAGCGTGAAGTTAAAGAAAATGAAACTATTCTACCACACAAAATAAGTTTGAAGTAGGAGCAAAATTATAAATGCCTACGGAACTAATTATAATATTGCCTGGAAATGTTTTTTTTCTCCATTGTTACATTATAAATTGAGACGAGCCTATTTCTAGGAAATAGGACATCTCGTTCTTTCAACTTTCTTGGAATACCTATAACAAAAGTTTAATTTTCTTTATTACACTAATTGCTTTTAATTACTTTTTTTAGCTTCACGCTGTAGTGAACTGTAGTAAACTGTACATAGCCAAGTAGGCAAAGGGAACCCGGGGGGAGTGTTAAGGTATCGTTACCTCGTTCCGATTAAAGCACTTCCGGTCTCCACTTTTCACTGTATTGAGGAGGCATTGCGTGTTGGGTAGAACGAAAATATTAAATATTTCATTTCTTCAAGTGGGAATCAAACCCACAACCTTTCGTGTTAACAGTCGCACGCTTGTACCCGTGTGCCAAGACTGGCCAAGTATTTTATAATCTGACTAAATATGAACGTCAAATTAAATAAAACTAAACAAAACACCAACCTGTTGAAAATAATGAACTGAAAGGAAAAAAAGATATACAGAAATATTTTTGGTAGATCTTTCTGTGTTAGTAGAGTATTTGATCCGCACCTCAAAGTATATAGTTTAACAATTTTTTCTCTTTTTACTTCATTATTTGAAGCAGTCGGGCTTCATGTTATTATATTTCGGATTTTTGTTTTTTTTTTTTGTTTTTATACGATATCCATATTGTTATGCTTTATATAATGTAGATCCTTGTATAGTATATACTCGATAAGTGCCTGGTTTTACTGGAAACCCTTAATTCCAATATGAGTAAAGAGAAGAAAAAGGTAATATGTCAGTGTTTTTTTTACAAACAGAACAATGACAATACAATGAGATCACAATTTTTATCTATAAAATAGATTAAAGAAACAGACCGACTGAAAGAACAAAATACTTGGAGGGTTTCCAAGTGGTGCCTGTAGGAATTCCGCTACGTTCGATTTTTTATAAGTTTTTCTTTTTTCCTTAGTGTGCGATTAATATTTTTAAGAATATTGTAATAGAGAAATAGTTTAAAATAAACTATATAATTAACATTTGTTATAAGATCTTTAATTTTCACTATTATTACCATTTTAAATTAAACTCTTTAGCCGGGTTAATCGTGTATATACATACATCTTGTATATTATAAATTTTTGGATACCCGACGTTTCGAACACTCGTGGTGTTCGACAGAAGTCCGTTGTCACTCGTGGTGGTAGAGTGAGGTGACATGCGTTTGTCAATTGACATAATTATTAAATCCCATTACCGCCAATGATTTCTTAATTACCTCGTGTACTGCCCTGGATTCTTGCAAAATCAATAAATTAATGTGACGTATTATACATCGGTCAAACAAAGAGAAACGTCGTTGTAAGAGTGAACACATCACAAGCGACATCCTCACTAAGGAAAATAGATGTAGATCAAATCAGATTAGATTATAATTTCAATATAGAAGGCGGTTGGAAACTTTCTACTACCTGGAATCTACTCATAAAATCTTTGAAGTCTCCAATCCACCACATCAGACAACAAGATGTCAGATCATTTTGCAAGAATCAAGAAGAAATTAGAGAAGAATTAAGAAATCGTTGACGATAGATATAATAATTTCGTGATATAATATCAATTGACTTGTGACCACAGACTACTGTAAAGTGTTAGAAACGTTGGGTTTCCAAAAAAAATATACTAAATATACTCGCTTAATATACCACGTGTTCCTGTCGCATGCTTAAAAACCTGCACCGAGTTAGAAAAGAACCATTCTTTAAGCGTAAGGACCAATGACCCTCAAAAATTCCATCTAAGTTCCAGTCAATTTAAATGATAATAGCCTCAATAAACATCTTTATTAATTTCAACAAAACGGTGAATTCCTTCGCAATTGCTTTACCAAATTTAATTTGACAAATGAAGTGGCAATTCAAAATTTGTTTCGCCGGAATTTCGATATTATTACTTCGAAGTGAAATTTTCTACGTCAATAAGTTTATAGATGCCCAAATGTCTTCATAGATTTTGATGATGGTGCATTTTTCTATGACTCAGCTACCTATACTTCTACTTATACAGACTAATATCAGGAATAACTAGTTTGAATTTAACAAAATACTTGTGTTGGATAGTCCTTTTATGGAGGAATATCTACTTTGAGTTCCGTCTATTAATACACAATGCGTTCAGAATTCTTCGGAAAATGGTAAACAAAAATATCTTAATGGAAAAAAGTGTCTAAACTAGATTTCCAGGTTCCTTCTACCTACTCTTCTATTTGCAGGATACAGCGTAAAGCTAAAAATAAAAACAAAATCTAAAAAATAAAAAAATATATACTGTATACATCTGTATACTCACGCATCTTCCTCACTTTGCGAAAGAACCCAAGACATTCCCCATTTCCGTTTTAATCGTTTGTTTCCCTTTTCAACTTTTATTCATTTCCTCAAGTGGGAAAACCCATAATCATTGTATACTGTCAAATACGTGTCAATTATGCCACTATAGAGTTTGCATCTTACAGTCATCAATTAGTGTTCAATTGACACTAAATATGTATGACCTACCTATTTGCACCAATGTTCCGGCTTAATGTCAATTAACAATAATTGATGTCTCTGGTCTCTCCTGTTTGTACTAATAAAACGCGTGCTATGTTCAGTTATTTTTATGTACTTGTAATTTGTTAATAATCGTTCGTGCCCATCATGTTGCAGCTTGAAAAGCTTAGAAAAGTACCTGGGATTTGCGATCCAAGGGTAAATTATGAAGGTGTAATGCCCCTAAACCTACAGTTTGATAAAATATTACAAGCATTAAAATAAGTAAAAGAAACTAACATAAGGATAAAAAAATATACTTGGATTAATGTATTATATCAGATTTAAAAAAAAACTTAATAGGCAATAACCAAAATATTCAGAAATTATGTTAAACATTTTAACATTTTTAAAATGTTATCTTTTTACTTACGTAAGAAAAATACTTTTTTAGAAACTAATAATTAATTTAAACTTAGCAAAATTAAAAACCAAATTTTCCAAGAAGCTGTGCGTTCAATTCTATCTTCATCTTAATACATTTTTCAAAAAAACATTACGTTAAGCATTTAATCCACTACCTTCACATAAAAAACAACTATTCCAACATTCTTGCACACTACTTTAAAAATAACAACATTTTAAAAAATAGTCAACCTATTTCTTGCCTCCGAGGCGTTACCAAATTGCCTCTCCACAAATATCCTTTGTATACCAACACCTGGTTCCTGTCATCGAATTTATTAAATTCACCACGCCTTATTTCCCAACCTTTTCCCTGCCTCAGCCTCTAAATGACATGAGAAAACGTTGGGTGGATTACTTGGTAATATTAATTTTCGTTAAGCTTTCCAAATAGAGTGGGATTTTGGCAAATTTTCATTGTAAGAAAGTGTCATTGATCTTTATGATATTATTTGGGTATATGATTATGAAATAATTTTGGATAGATTTTCATTTTTTTTTTCATAAAACTTTATTGGTTTGTATAGAGAAAATGTTCATTTTAGCTTATTTTGAATTTTTTTTTCATTTTAATATCCATTATGTTGGAGTTTATTTTTTACTTACTAGCATTAGCCTAGCACTAGCCTTGCTTATGAAGTATACTATACTATATTATACCTTATTATACCTTCTTTACTATACTATATATACCTTTACTATACTATATTATACCTTCATTTATTTTTTCATTTATATTAGTATTTATATTTTTATATGGTCTAGATGTTTTCTAGTTGATTAAATAAGGTGTGGTTTTTTCTCCGCCATTTAATCAATGTCTCTTTGCGAGTTAGTATACTCGTAGACGGTCTGAGTAGAAGAAATAATTGGGAAAGTAAAAGAATATTTTCTTTTACTAAATCTGTTTTCGCAATTGTATGCATACGAGTATATGGACCTAGAATTATCTGTTCCGAAATTATAAAAATATGGGCAATGATGAGAATATGTATTTGTAATATAATATTATTTCAAATTCACGCCAGCAAATACAAAGTAATTTATCCATACTCAGAAAAGTCAATCACCGCTTAACTTTCATTAAATTGGTATATTTTTTTAAATTGCAATAAAATCCACAGTATTATTTTTTAAATACTAATTTGTTAAATACTATTTGCTTTTTATACGTACGATTTATTAAAATTATCTTATTTATTTAGATCATTATATTTATTTATTTCATTATTACAGTGACGTATTTCAATAGCAAGGACAATTGCCTGTTTCTTCTTTAATGAAAAAAATGTAATCTACATAATATTTCATCCTAAACAGGAAGAGAGGGAAGTACAAAGGAGACATGGCGATTAATTCAAACTTCCGTTTCCCTTGGACAATGGTTGCATAGCGAGCGTTTGTATATTAATTTCATATTAACTTCAATAACAATATACTATGCCTATCACGATTTTAAATGCGATGGTTTTGGGTTCTATTTTCACTTGGGGGAAAGGCAAAAATCAACTTCACTTTCTTTCTTTTGTAAGTAGATGGAATTTGAACCTACAACCATCACGTCTACAGTCCAGACCTACATAAAGCAGACTCGTATATCAAAACGAACGGGTCGAAATATAATAATAGCTTTCCTAACTAAGGGACTATTCAATACAAAAAGAAGTTTCTGAGATAAACTCGTTCAACCAAACGAACTCTTGATTTTTTTAAATATTAGTATGATACGTAGACGAGTATTTATGCATTAATTATTGGTTAATAAAGAAGGGAGACAATCATTAGTAAATATCCATATTAAGTAATATTAAATACAATCTATACGTGTCTTAGTAAATTGGCTATCTGATCTCAAATTAGACAGAGATTGTTCAATAGTGATAAGATATCTGATAACATATTAATCTGTGAAATTGGTACATACTAGTACATGCCTAATGTATATTGCTCTATTAAAGATTTATTGAATCGAAATATAACTGATGATATACGATTATAGAGACATTAGATAGTGAATTAGAGACATTAGATAGTGAATTAGAGACATTAGAAACTTTCAAATTTTGTCAACAGTAAAATTTTTAAATGAACAAACCTACCTAGTATATATGGAAGTCTTCCTTTACCCAGTGACTTTCAGACAATAAACAGACGAAACTATTGGACTTATATAGATGACATTTGACAAATATGAGAGGATTTCTCGAAAATTGTACGAGAATAAGAGCAGGATTTACCATTTTACGCCTTAAAGTCTTTCTTAGTCTTTTTAAATGTTGCGGATGACTAGTAATGTATGAAAATAATTAAGATTTTTTTTACTGCAACTTTAGACTTGGCAGGGAATTTGAGCCATTGCCATTCCAGTGGTGGAATTCAACGTTCTTTGCCTTTCCGGAGGCGAGAAATTAATATACCTAATTTAAATTTAATCCACCCAAGTGGCAATCGAACCCACAGCCATCGCGTTTATATGTAGACGTTGTTTCACTGCGCCACGTTGCCGTTGGTGTGAAGTTATTACATATTTTACTTTATCCGCCAAACCATACAGGAAAACGGGTTTTTTCCAAACGATCAAACCTTTCCGACCCTTTGCTTAACCGATTTCATTAATAATTTCGCTAAATAAGCAAATATGTGTGAGCTTATTCGTATCGACATTATTCTCATAAAACAAGGGTGTAATTATTATAACGGCCCGCTGTGACTCTGTGGCAGAGCGTCCATCTGTAAATGTGATGTTTGTGGGTTTGACAACCATTCGGGAGAACAAATTATTTTAATATTTACGAGGGTGTAAGTAACCAAGGGCTTATTAACAAACAAGTTTTTTTTTGTCTTCACGCTGTATCCGGCACGTAGGCAGATTCCGTTTTCATTAAGACATTTCCATTACTCACTTTCTGCCGAATCCTAAAGGCATTGAATAAAGAAATAAAAATATGAAATATTTTATTTTCTCAAGCGGAAATCAAACCCACAACCCGTCGCGATTACAATACGCTTGTACCTAGGACTTATGATAATGATTCATATTGACTACAATGCGAATTGTGTGGATTTTAAAATTTTGTTTTAAGCGGATGTGGAACGGAGAGTCTGTCCTGTTTACCTGCACTTCAATGCGGGTTAAAATAAAAAAAACAGTTTTTTTTTATTGTTTTCAAATATTGCCATAATTATTGCAGAAACAGCGATACTGTTGTTTGTTTTTAATTAATAAACGTTATATTGACAGCGTTTTGCCAAGTTTATATTGGAGATGGGTTGCGTATTTAGATTGAGAGATAAAAAATAATAGCTTACTAAATAAATATGACGACCGTTTTTTTGATAGATTTTGTATTAGAACAGTGTAAGTTTCATGTATTTTTCCGCATGTGGTTTAAGGTAATAGGAGCTAGGAAAACGAAACTTTAAATATTTCATACACTCGATTGAGAACCGAAACCCACAAACGTCGCGTTTACATTCACACACTTGTACCGCTGCACTATAACGGTCTTACTATAACTAATTATTAATAATAAACATAACATACCACATAAACCAACAATTTAACGCGTACATGAGTTCCGCTATTAATTTCGTCAACAAACATAAGAGACGAGAATTGTTAATTCCTTTACAGAACCAAATTTATGCGTCACCTTTTGTTGTAACTTCAAGGACTATTTGCTTATATTATATTTCGGGTTGACTCCCTAGAGGTATAGTTGGAATGGTTAAATGGAAATGGTAATTACGGGTTCGACTTGAGTTCAGAGATTATTTCTTAATTATTCTTATTGGGGTCAATTATGTCACAGGGGCACTTGCTACTGTAAATGTGACAGGTTGTGGGTTCGATTACTTCTAGAGAAAATGAAATAATTATTATGATTATTTCCTATGGAGGAAAAGCGCGGTGCTCCTCGTAAAAACACTCTAGACTTTAACAAAAGAACAGTGAAATAGACTCGACATTAGCCTTATTCCATTCTTACGCATGACTGGAGCTATTCTAAAGGCTGACCTAAATTTTAAAGGTTTTTCACCGAATTTCCGCATACATTAGTAGGTACGAGTATAGGAAATGCAAGATAAACGTTTATATACTGAATGTTTTACTTGATTTTGCTTGCAAATTAGTTTGAAAAGTTTTACTTTTGAGTTTTAGTTTAGAAAATTGGAGGCAACTTTTCGAATTCAAATTCAAATTCAAATTCAAAATATTCTTTATTCAAATAAACTTATAATAAGCACTTTTGAATCGTCGAATGAACATATGAACAAAGAGCTACCACCGGTTCGGAAGGCAGTTCTGCTGAGAAGAGCCGGCAAGAAACTCAACAGTTGCTCTTTTCAAAATCAATGGTACAATCACAATCTGTTACATTAGTTGGCAGCTATCCTGCATTACATTCAATAGACATTAATTCCATACATGTTTATCTTCTAAATATTCTTGAACAGTGTAATAAGCTTTACTTGTTAGAATTTTTTTTACTGATATTTTAAATTTTGGAAGTGGCAAACCTAGGATACACTGCGGAATTTTATTATATACACGTATGCTCAGACCCATAAAAGATTTATTAACTTTTTGGAGGCGAAAACTTGGAGTAACAATCTTATCTTTATTTCTCGTTCCTATCGTATGATTGTCACTATGTTTACTATGACAATGTATATTTTGTCGGACAAAGAGAATATTATAGTATATAAATTGGGAAGCAACTGTAAGAATACCTGCATCTTTGAAAACATCTCGCAGAGAATCTCGCGCTCTTAGTTTATAAATATATCTTACGGCTCTTTTTTGGAGGATAAATATAGAATTTATGTCTGAAGCACTGCCCCATAGCAGCATTCCATAAGATAAAATACTATGGAAATAGCTATAGTAGACTAGTCGGGCAGTTTCAACATCCGTCATTTGTCTTACTTTTTTAATTGCAAACGCGGCAGAGCTGAGTTTATCCGCAAGTGTTTCCAGATGAGCATTCCACTGGAGTTTGGAATCTATAGTTACACCTAGGAAAATAGCTGATTCCGACAAATTGAGAGCTTCTCCTTTAATTAGTAGACTAAAATTATGTTTTTTAACATTTGGCAAAGCAAACTCAATGCATTTAGTTTTTTTAGCATTTAACATTAGATTATTAACATCAAACCAACGAAGAATATGCGATAATGCACTATTCACTTCGTCATAATTTATTTTGTTTCTGTCAACCTTAAATATTAAAGAGGTATCATCCGCGAAGAGTACAATATCACATAGGTTCTTCACATAAAAAGGCAGATCGTTAATATAAATAAGAAATAAAAGGGGACCAAGAATAGATCCTTGTGGAACGCCCATCTTTAGAGGAGATCCAGATGATTTTACATTATTTATACTAACCTTCTGGATTCTTCGGCTTAGATATGAGGCAATAAGATCAAGGGCAGTATCCTGTATACCATAATGATATAGTTTTAATAACAGAGTTTCATGGTCCACACAATCAAAGGCTTTGGATAAATCACAAAACACTCCAATAGCATTTTGTGACTTCTCCCATGCGTCATAGATGTGCTTTAGGAGTGCAGCACCCGCATCCGTAGTGGACTTGCCTTTGGTGAAACCATATTGCTCACTATGGAAACAGTTGTTAATATTTAAGAAAATTGTGAGCTGATTGAACATTATTTTTTCGAATATTTTACTTAAGGATGGTAAAACAGAGATCGGTCTGTAATTTCCAGGCTCAGATCTATCTCCACTTTTGTAGAGCGGCACTATTTTGCTATATTTCATTAAATCAGGAAAAGTACCGGATTCTACACAATTGTTAAAAATTAGAGCTAGATAAGGAGCAATATTAGGTATAATTGTATTAAGAACTTTAACAGACATGCCCCATAGATCACCAGTTTTCTTTAAATTAAGGCTTTTAAAAGTTTTGACAATTTCATATGGTGACACATTCTTAAACACAAAATTTTGTCTACAACTATTTACATGGGTTTTTAGTATTATTTCTGCTTCCGAAGGAGATGATGGCAGTGAACGTGTTACTTCGATAGGTATATCGGAAAAAAAATTTTGAAAAGTATTTGCCACTTCTAAATCTGAATTTAAGATCATATTATTAACTTTTAATTTAATAGGTTCACTAACAGCTCTAGATCTCCCAGTTACAGTAGTAATAGCATCCCATGTAGCTTTAATTTTATTATTAGAGTTCAAAATTTTTGCTCTTATATACATAGACTTAGCC
>JAEBDU010010933.1:4060-28341 GCA_016802625.1 Heliconius numata | reverse complement strand
ATGAATAAATATTATAATGATATATATGTATAGTTTCTTTTTTCCTAACACTATGTGTCCTCTAAAATAAGTATCATTAAAAAGTAATATTTTCGAGAAAATAAAAAGTTCATATGATACACTACTGGTAATGTAATTTAAATTTGTGATAAGAATTTCTTTTACAATTTAAAATATTTTTTAACTGTATTAAGATTAAAGCAAATAGAAAACTTCCTCCTTTTTTTATATGAAAAAAAAAAAAACAATATTTCGGTATAACTAAAAAGTGAAAACAACTTCTTATCAAATATAGTTTTAAATAATATGAGAAGTACAAAAAAATGTTATGAAACTTTAAATTTTCTTTATTTTTTATTGCCTTGCCCTCAGCATATAATTTTTAATTGAGGAAAAAAATAATTGTTCATAATTTTTAGCGAACTTAACTCCATCTAATATGTTTAAAAGGAACTTTTAGAAAAAGGTATTGCATAAACTGCCATCTATCGGACGCAAAGAAATTTTAATAACAAATATTTTTGATATAAGCTTTGTTATTTGTTGTCAGAGTTGTTTTGTTCTTAGTAATATAGATGGCGCTATTTTATATTTAAAAAATATTTTTTTTAATATTTTATTTTTACACATTTCACGCACTTAGTAGAAAAGACACAAACACTTTAGTGATAAGCATTTTTCATTCATCTTAGAAATTTCGTTTATGTTTCTAGTTAATACTTAGTTCCCCACTTTTCACCAAATTCCTGAGACTGCGTATGGACATTGCAATAACATGAATCTCGTTAGTGCTAAAAACAGTTTCAACTTAAAACACCATCAAATTTGTGACAGGAAATTAATTTCTATCTAACGATGCGACCCAAATTAGATTTTCACGGTAGAACTGCAATATAGGAATCGATTGGAAATGAGAAATGACTGCGAAACCAAACAAGAAATCTAAACAATTTCGTTCCGGACAGACGGACGTTAGCGTTTGTATTAAAATGATGAAATGCTTTTTGCCCTAAAGGTTTTTGCGAGATTGAGCTAAGGTAAGCTTATATTTATTTTTGTCGTATCAGTTCTTCTTGTATTTGTGTCGTTTCGGATAATTAGATTAAAATTATTTTTTCTTTAAAAATATATATTTTAGTTAGTCTTATTTATATTTTTCATTAATTTCTTACTGACGGTTTCTTTTTAGACAATACCTACTAATAAGGTTGCAATAAAATATTCTAAATGTCCTTAATATTTCCGAATTGGCGTAATTGGTTCCTATTTAAATTACCTAACTGACTTTTATGATTGCCGAATACATTTTCAACTGAATGTATATTTTAATTTATAATTTATATTATTTTCTCTGATATAGTCGGTGATGCAATTGTAAAAAAGCTCAAAGCTTGTAAAAATAAGCTAGAAACAAAAGAAGCAGTTACAACTATGTTTATAGTCAGAATCTTAAACTTAAACACGATAGGTACTTAAACTTTCTAATTGAGAATTTACTTTTTTTAAATAATAAACTAATTTAAATTAAAATTATTTAATACGTCTGATCGATTTGGAGATCTAAACAATATTAATTCTTAAAGCTAAAACAATTCTCTTGAAAAATAATATTGAATTGCAACATTTATCGTGAATTTTACAAAACAATAAAAGTGCTTATAACAATAATCGGAATACTTCGTTAGTCTCGCTGAGCCAGCGAAATAATCTCTCTTAACCTAATATTGAGGATTTGGGTTTACATAACTAGGTTATGGGTTCAATTCCCATTTGAGCAAATGAAATACTTAATATTTACTCGTTCCGGTAACGAGACAAGAAACGCGGCGTTGAAAAAAGTAACACGAAAAAAAAAATAGAATTCAAACATTAGCATGTCACAAACTCATTACGGAACTAGAGATACCACTGGCTGAAATGTCCAGCGTAACAATGCAGTGCGTGTGATAAGCTGGTATTGCCGAAACGCATTCTGGGGAAATGGGGTGGAATCACGTGATGGTAGTGGGTTCGCTGGTATTACTTTTGTTTGTTTTTTTTTTACTTTGGTTAAGGGTTTTTACTGTTTTACATGGTTGTTATTAATTACGTATCTATAATGTATATAAATATAGTACTTTTAAAAATTTTCAGAGCAAATTTTTTGTTTGCGTAGAAATGGAAATATAAACGTAAATAAATATTTCACTTTCTCGAGTTGGGATCGAACCCACGACCGCTTAAGCCTTAAAGTAAAAAGGGTGTCGAGCGCAATATGGCAGTGGGGTCAATCGTTTTAGTGGAAACGATTAGACTTCTGGTAAGGGCTGACTTGGGATATGTTGAATCCACACACATATCTCTCGATATCTATCTCGATTTCTAGTAGAGAACGGAGTGTTTTAACACTAGGTTCACTTTGACTATTCTTCTAACCGGGATAAAAATCAAAGCGCAAATATATTACGAAGCTATAAATGTTTTTCAAAGAGGAGTTTTCCTTTCAAAAAGTTGTTTATTAAATATCTTTATACAAAAGTTCCTTAAACTTTCTATGATACTTGCGACTCTTATATGTAACTTCTGAATACGAATTTGTTTTTCAATTATATTTCAACAAAGTATGTATGTCATTCGAAAAGTATTAAAATATTGAAAATATACGTAATATCGACAATATGTTTATTTATTATATTTTTAGCTTCGCTTCAACGATTTTATAATTAAGACATTTCCTCATAAGTGGTTTCCTTAAATTAGGAGCAATGCGTGCTGAGTGGTGGAACTCAACACCGTTTTTTTCCAGAACAAAGTGGAGAAATGAAAATAACTCATTCTCCGAGTGAACCTACAATTTAACGGTCATTCTAATCCACTATGGTATACCTATATTTATTTTTTTGGAACTATAAATATTTATTTTTTTCGTTTTCTCGCTCTTGTAAACAAATCGTTAACTTCCGTAAATCACGACGTGACACTGAATTATCTCCGCCTACACTTCTAAACGGGATCCTGCGTGAAACTCAAAATATAAACATAATTAACAAATAAAGATAAAAAATAAATTTTCCACCTATTTTATAAAAAAAAAGGCAATAAAAAAATATCATAAAATTTGTCTTAAAAACGTCTAATACTTTAAAATGTAACATTTTAAGTTAGATTAAACGTCGTCGGGTGACCGAGGAGCCCGAGACGCCGCCGGGACGCAGGAAATCTCCTTTCCCATATAAATTGAAAGCGGAAGTGGGGTCAGTAGTTATAGCTTAGAGCTAGAAGCTTTGACTTTTCTTACTTTATGTATTTAGATATGACTCTAGTCATATTTAGTTAGGATTATGTGGTATTTACAAATCACGTATGACTAAATAAAAAATAAAATAAATCAGCTTCACGCTGTATCCCGCATACAGCAGGATAGGCAGAGGGAACCTAGTGTTAACACACTCCGTGCTCCACTTTCCGCCGAATTCTAGAAGCATTGCGTGTTGAATGGCGGAACTAAACGCCGCGCTTGTACCTCGATACTATAGCGAAGTAACGGAAATATAAATTTAACTAAATATTTTGTTTCCTCGAACCCACAACCATCGCGTTAAAGTTTTTTTTGGGTCAGTCAATCTTATTCATATACAGTAAATATATGTACTCAAACTCGTTTTCATAGACAGACAGACGCACCCACAAAATAATAATTTTAATATAGTTAAGTGTTTTCCAGGGAAACATAATGAATATTAACAACGTTGATACGAAAACATACCTTATCGACATCTGTAGAAAAATTAAATATTAAAATGTTTTAATTACTCTCTGTGGGTGAAATTAATTTCGTATAAGATAAATATTATGTTTTATTAATGAAAAGTAAATGTGAAAATGTGTAATATAAATCTGGAATATTTTTAAATATATTGTATTTTTTCAGCTTCATGCTGTATTCCGCACACACATATATTGCATAGCAGGGTAAGCAGAGGAAACCTAGTGTTAAGACACTTCGTTCCCTACTTTCCGCCGTAAAAAAATTAAAAAAACATGTGTGATAATTAATTAAAGAAATATATGAATATTAAAGTATTTCATTTTGTTTTTTGTATGACACTGTATTTAGAAATAATAATCCTTTGTTTTGGTAGCCAATAATCCGTGTATAATCCACCCTCCTCTGAGCCCTCCTCAATGTGTTACATACTTACAAATTTCTCTGTTTTCCTCTTATCTTCATAATAAGATAATATATGTTATGTATGACAATGTCTTTTCTCTGTTATATCCGTATACTTATTTTAAGCCGTATATTGAAAGATTTGAACTCACAAATATTTTGAAAATCATGGTTAAGTCTAAGTTAGGTAGAGGGAACCTAGTGTTAAGATATGTTCCTCATATTTCGCCTAATTTTTAAGCAATTGCGTGTTCATAGGAGGAACTTAACGCCGCGCTTTCGTTTTGCTAATAGAACGAAGAAATTATAGTACTAAAAAATAATAATTCATTCCCCTGAAAAAGGATCGAACCTACAATCGTCGCGTTATAGTCACACGCTTGTTCCAGTGCACAACGACAGTCTAAATAACGATAATGTTTACACCAATTACACACTTTCAACAAAATTATAACAAACCTAGATATATTAAAAAAAGTAATTACTTTAATTATTAAATGGAAAAAGCTAAAAAAAATATAATATAAATAAAATTTTATAAGCAATATTAAAATGTTAGGGCGGCAGTTTAGGGCGGGCGGCGGGGACCGTCAGTCGAGATGCGTCTGTCGGAGGAGTCGCATGTCTCGCGCGACCGCTTTATAGTATTCGTTTATAATAACTATATCCATATAAAATAAAGTCAGTTTGTTTTTAATCAGTGTTTTGAGTTAAACTCAATTTCTGTGTGTGTGTTTGTGTTTTGTGTCTAAAGTCGGGAACAGGTAACTTAGAATTTTTTTTAAAATTTTATTAATTATATTATAATATTAATTGCTGTTTCTGCGTGTGCGCAATTTAAATTAAATATTTGAATATATTTATATGTAATATATATAATTAATTTAATATTGTAAATAATTCGTTGGTGTATTATCAAAATTGTAGGTTTTATTTTCGTTAATGGTTGACGTCACCAGCTAATGTGGTTATCAAATAAACATACCAATGTTAAAATATACGATAACCGATCTTATTTATTACTATAGAATATATTTTAGAAAATGTGTCACTTAGATTATTTTTTTCTATATTTATAGTGTCTTTTCTTAAAATATATGAAGAATATAGATGGTAGGGCGTAGTGGCTTAGTGGTACAAGCGTGTGACTTAACGCGACGATTGCGAGTTTGATGCCCACTCGAGGAAATGAATTGTTTAATATTTTCATTTCTTCTCTCTGGTAACAAGGCAAAACGCGGCGTTAAGTTTCTCTCAATGCTTCGAGAATTCAGCGAAAAATGGGGAACGAAATTGTTAAGATAAACAAGTGTGATATTCTTCGGAGTTGTACAGATTATTTATTTATTACATTTTATCATTGTTTTCTTTTTAATAATTTTTATTATAAGTATTATGTATAAAACTAACATTAATATAAATTATTAGTGTATTCTAATTTACATATAGAGAACACTATAACAATTCGTCTATGTTCTGTTTATTTTGCGTAATGAAGTGCCTAATTTCGTAGATTCATTTCGACCAAACACTATTATTATTATAATTATTCTTTCAACTTTGAACATGCAACCAGCTTTTAAATAAGTGACGACTGAGCCATAACGGCGTTTACGGCGCGGCGTAGGCAACTTTTACAGAGCAGTTTCTTGTAATTCTATTCCTAGGACTGTAAACGTACGCTCCTTTAATGTATTGGTTTCAAAATTTTCATAAATATTAATATTGAAAGTGCTTGACTATTTTCGAGTTCGATTTTAGTCGAAGGTTTTTTTTGATATATAATATACATGTTACCTCAGTTTGGTTAATTTTAGATGACTTATATAAAAAAGTCACATTTCTAGAATAAAGGAAAAATTGAAATTAGAGTTATTTTATTTAAAACTTATTAGGTATATTCATTTTCATGCTTATGTAAGACACACCGCTGCGTTGAGTTCTGCCCGCACACAGCTGGGTAGGCAGAGGCAACCTAGTGATAAGACACTCGGTTCTCCATGCTTCTCCGAATTCTGGAGGCATTGCGTGTTCAGAGACCAGAGTGAAGAAGATTAAAATAATATTGGAAATAATTTAATATTTCATTTCCTCGAACCCACTATCAGTCGCGTTTAAAGTTACACTTTGTGCCACTACGCCACTGGCCTCTACATGCTATAGTTTCAATATTAGCAATGGAAACGTAAAATTTATTCATTGATTTAGATCTTTAGTTATTCGCTCTTTCATATGAAAAATCTTTACAATACCATATTTAGTATTGCAGATCATTATCCAGTTTTCTTTCATCTTCAGCTTTCCTTTTGTATTTGTATAATGTTTTGATGTTATTTTTTTTTACGTTCAGGTATCTTTTGTGTTTTGGAGGTAAAAATAAAATGTATAGTTTTTTAGAAAAATAGGGTATTTGTTTTTTAATTTTAAGTTTATAATAAATTTTCAATGTAAGGAAGGTATAGTTAGAATTTTCGATAATTGTAAAGCCAACATCAATGCCCACATGTTTAAAGAAAACAACATCAAATGTTGTTTAAAAGAAAACTATTAAATTTAAAATTACCTGTCTTTAAATATATACTATAAGCTAATATAATATACTAGCGGCCCGCTCGCGGTTACACCCGCGTGAGCTATGTTATTATTAATTTCTATCTCCATGACTACGTCCTATAAGTGACGTTCATGCAAAATTTGAGACTTCTAGCTTTTGTAGTAACGAAGTTTCATACAAACTTTCGACCCCAGAAGCAACCCCTTAGAAGTCGAATATTGCAAATTCCCGTCTTAGCGAGCACCTACGTCCTATAAGTAACTCCTATGCAAAATTTGAGATTCCTAGCACATGTAGTTTCTGAGATTTCGTGATGAGTGAGTGACCTTTCTATTTTGTATATATAGATATGTCATAGCTAAATTAAGATTTAAATTATATAATAAACTTAAATTCGACTAGTATACGAAACCCTGAAGGGTTCCACAATCCATGTCCTGGGTCCATCAACAGACCGGCTGCCATACTAAACTGGGTCAAATTCAATTTCTTAAATTTTATTACAAAGTTACAAATCAACATAATAAAACCGCTAAAAAGATGGTATTTATTGTCCAATTATTTTAAAAATACGATACGAATAACCTATAAAGACCAAAATTAAAACTTTTATTTCAGTAAACATATTTTCAAACATAATATTTACACGCAAGTCGATGTTTTCGTCATTCCAGATCTCAAATCGCAAACACTTTGTGCTAAATATAATATTAGTGAGGTACGTTTATAGCGCGAGTGCTGGTAGACCTGCTTTGGTTTGACACGTTTTCTTTATAATACCTACTTGTTACTCATTTAGTACTGATTTATAGCATTTTATAGCATTGTATAGCATCACATAATAACAAGAGACCATTCGTAGCGCAGTGCCACAAATGTGTGGCTGTAAATGTGGCAGGTTGTTGGTTCGATCCCCATTTGATGAAATTAAACATTTAATATTTTTATTTTTTTGTTCTGGTGTTGACGCAAAGCGGCTTTGATTTCCGCTGCCCGCATACGCTATACATCTAGAACTCAACGGAAAATGGGAAACGGAGAGTTTTAACACTAAGTTTCCTTTGCCCTGTTGGGTGCGGGATACATATATTTCATTTCCTCTAGTGGGAATCGAACTCAAACTCTTCAGCCCCTGCGCCTGGCCACAATAAGATTATAATATCAATATTTCCCAACAAAACATACGAGCAGTTCATCAGTAACCGTAGCTCGCTAATTGCTAGATCGTGCTCGCGTGTTGACAGTCTCACGACGGATACTTCCTATGTACTCGTTGGGTTCCTCGACGTGACGTGACGTGACGTGGCGTGACGTTTCACGTCATTTTCTGTGGAATCCGTTCTGCTGATAGCGAGGCCTACTTTGTAAATAGTTTTAGTTATCAATACTGTTTTGTATGTAATGGTAGAGATATTGCTTTGTGGTGTGGGTTAGATATTTTAAAACTTAATCATTCATTATACGTACTCGTATATGAATTCGAGAGACTGTCTGTTGAGTGGCGGAACTTAACGCTGAGTTTTACCTTGCCAGAGCAGGGAAAAGGAATTAATTCTTTCTCTAATCTGAGGATCAAAACCATATATAAATTAAAAACCTATATGTATAAAGTACATTCCACTTGCACTTTGTACTAATTTAGTTTTTATTCAGAACTTGATAAGTTTAGTAAACCTATAAATGCACGTATTTCCGTTTATTTGACGAAAAATGTAATAATAAACATATTTACATCAATTTCAGTTTAAGTAGGTAGAGCGAACATAGTGCTAAGACACTCTTTTTTCGAGTATTTAAATTCTTTAAACAAATATTTGAAAAAAAATATTGCAAAATCCTTTCTAATTTTTAAATTATCAGTTTTTTACATTACAATTTTATGTCACTTTTTACTAAAGGCATAAATATAATTAATGTTTAATAGAACGTTTGAGCTTGCTCTCAAAACAAATAAATCGAAATCAAAATCTGTTGGTAAGCTATTGACGTATTATAATAGACGTATAATAGACGTGTATTAATAGACGAGGAGGCAGGTAGGTAGGTAGGTACCCTATAATGTTTTACTGGCTTCGTTATATTTGTGTATACAAATATTTATTGTTCTTGCTCTATAATCTCCTGTAAAAATATAGGTATGTTTTTTTTATCATCATACGTAAATTTTATGTGGAATATAGAAAAACATAATATGTAAGAGACTTACTACTTTTCAGAGAAAAAAAGATCCTAGAGAATCTTTCTAGTGTAGAAATTGAACCTATACATACAGACTTTTAACAATTGTACCACGATAGAGTCTGGTTTCTGTGGTCCGATTGCTTCGTTTTTTTATTTGGGGGAATTAATAATTGTCACACTTTTACTTATAGACTCGTTCTGCAACACAATGCGAACTTGAACTCTAGAACTTGGATGAAAATTGCTGAACGGACTGTCTCGACAGTAGGTTCCTTTGCCACAGTCCTTCGAAATGGACGGAACCTTTATTCATAGTTATTCTTCAGCTTCAAGTTCTATCCTCCAAAATAAGTGAGGCGAAAAGAAATTAGATAATGAGATCCAATGAATATATTACAAATAATTATAACCTATATGAATATAACGATACCGTTTAGGTAACATATACCTATATATGTTATATAAAACATACATAAGGAGGGTCCTTACCTATTCATGGTTGATATAGTTCCAACAAAAGCTACCGTTGATTATAACACAATTGATTTAAATCTTTCAATTAAGGGTTTAAATACATATAATCCCTTAATTATTGAATCAGATTTTAATTCGTTATTCCATTTCGAACTACTAGTGCCTATATCATCTACAAGTATCTATGTGAAATTTAATTAACATATTAAAAGAAAAGGCAAAAAAATATATAAGCATATGTTAACAATTTATGTTGATCTTTTTACCATAAACGAATGAATGAATGAATTATTAGAAGCAACTTGGATATTGAATTATTTCCTTATTAATGGCTGACAGAAATATTATTATGAAAAATGAAAATTATAAATTGTGAGGAAAACGGAGACATTGAAGCCAGGTGTGGTGCAAGGTCGCAATATATATAGGCGCGATAGGTTGTGGGTTTGATTCCCACTTGAGGAAATTAAATATTTAAAATTTATTTCATTCGATCTTGTGTCGAGAAAAACGCAATCCCTCCAGAATTCGGCGGAGAATGATAAGTAGAGTGTCGACACGAGGTTCCCTCTACCTACCTTGCGACAAGCGGCATACAGCATGAAGCTAAAAAACTTGGAAATAGACCTTTCTTATTAACGGCTGATAAAAGTATAGCTATGAAAAATTAAAATTATAAATTGTGAGATAAACGAAGATAAAAATTATATGAAAACGGCTTAAAGTACGATTTGTGCAGCGGGAAAGACCAGATAGTACTTTAGATCAAATATAGGGATCATAAAAATCCGTTTTATGCTGCCGCTTACCGATACAACGTTTTTCTTTGTTATTTCCTTTTATAACGGCAATTCTAACGAATTCGTTATAACAATGCAGCTTCACGCTTATCCCGCATATCTCACCCTTAGAATATATCTCATGAGAGGGGTCTCAGAGGCATTTTAGTGATAAAGCACTTTATTCTCCGCTTTTTTCCCAATTCGTGACATTTTGTGTTGAGTAGTGAAACTCTACGTTGTGACTTGTAACAGGGGTAAGGAATTGAAATATTAATCATCCCTTGAAATCGAACTCACTATCATTGCATTTACTACAAGAGGCTATTACTATTATACAGCACCAGGATTGAGTAAAAGTAAAAAAAAACCGTAAGTACAATCTAACCAAGGCCGTCGTCGCGCACAGGCACAAGCATATGGTTGCAAAAACAACAGTTGTAGGTTCGATTCCTAGTCGGAAAAATAAAATATTTAATAATTTCATTTTTACGTTCTGGTAACGAGGTAAAGCGTGATATTGACTTCCGTCACTCAACACGCAATGCCTAAATTCCTGAAGTTAGTGTCTTAACAAGTTCCCCTGTTCCTTCCACCGATCCTTGTGATGATGATGAAGCTTAATTCTATTATTTAGCCGCATATTTTTCGCTATTTGTTTTGGAATTAATTTCCGCGATAAAAACATAGAACAAATAAAAGCGGGCATTGTTCCAAGCATATGTTATCGCACTTATTATACTAGTTTTTAATAATTAATAATTAGTTTTTCCCCAAATAAATGTTTTGTACTGAACTGAACTCAACTGTATATTTTATTTTTAACTAACTTCTTTTTGTGTAGTTTTAAATTTGTCTTATTTTACTAAAAATAATTTGAAATATTTTTTTAGCTTGACGCTGCATCCACCATAGCATAGCAGGGTAACCAGAGGGAACCTGGAAACGTAACATTACGTGTGTGACATTCTGTTCCCATTAAAACACTTCCGTTCCCCACTTTCCGCCGAATTGTGAAGGCATTGCGTGTTGTGTGATGTAATTCAATGCTGCGTTTTTCCTTGCTCCTTTCCTTTGTACCGATTATTACTTAAAAGAAAGAAGAAGAAGAAGAAGATTATTACTTAAATGTTAAATATATGTATAATGAGAACTATAACATTTGTATTTTTCTATAATAGTATAGATTTATCCATTCGTTGCTCTCAGCTTTGACTTAATTTTCTTTTCATTTCATTATTTTTATTAAATTAATATTTGACCTCCCAAATGAGCCAAATATTAACTGAATTATTTTTCTATATATTTACAAACAAATATAAATATAAAAATAGTTTTTAATAAAATATGCAATAGATATTAACAATGTCGAACTAACAACATATGATAAAAATACAATGTAAACAACGTATACGCTTAAAGCAGGCACGCGCATTAGTTCTAATACTGTAGATAACCGACACATCACTGATAACAGTGATAAGAGCCCACTTAGTTATCTCGGGTCACACACTGTCTTAAATAGTTACTGGTTTTGTAATCTGTGTGTGAGTTAAATGGGTGTAAGTTAAAATATAAAAATAATATATGTATAAATATTATGGTAATATTTCGTTTAGCATTATAAAAAACGACGGAGGCCTAAGACCTCAGCATGAGGCAGAGAATTGGATGATAATGTAAATGATTTAATCATGGATCATCACCCACGAATGGAGTTTGAACCCACTATCACATTTACAGTAAGAAACTGTTCCGTTGCACTGACAGCTCTATTTTTAATAATAATTATTAGTAATTATTATTAATAATTATTAGTAATTATTATTATAATTACTTTCAGTCTTGTTCCATATTGAAGTTTATTAGTTTTTCATACCGTGGTGTTAAAATGACGCATGACCAAAGAGGATGTGTTGCCAGCCAACGGAAGTACAGGGTGAGTCATATTGAACTTTCCGGTTTTGGAAGGACGTTGCACGAAGAAGGGAAGGAGTAGAAGGGTGGGGATGGTGTCATTAGACGCGCCATGACATGCAGTTTTAGTGTGAGCAATGGCTTGGTCGGGACAACATCGTGCGTTCGTAGTTGAAGAGTTTATTAAAAATGGCGGCTCCGTGATCACAACACAGCGTGCGTTCCGTTTACATTTTGCTATTGGTCGACGTGATCCCATTCCCACTGGACCAACAATCAGAAATTGGGTATCAAATTTTAGAGCAACATCATCAGCATTAAAAACAAGACCACAAGGCCGAATTAGGACGTCAACGTCAGCGGAAAACGTGGATAGAGTGCGGGCTTCAATTCAACAATCCCCTCGGCGTTCTGTTCGCAGAATCTGGAATCTGGAATTAACGCAGAATCATGACAACGATAACATCTGGTTCCAACAAGATGGTGCTACAGCCCATACATCCAGGCGTTCAATGGAAATCCTGCGACAAATGTTTCCCGGTCATCTCATTTCTTTGCGAGGTGACGTTGGGTGGCCGCCGAGATCACCTGATTTAACCCCCTGCGATTTCTTTCTCTGGGGTTACCTGAAGGAAAAGGTGTACACGCATCGTCCCCGAACCATCGATGAACTGAAGGCTGCAATCACGGAAGAAATCAATGCTATTCCGCTGAATATGACTCGACGAGTAATGGACAACTTCCGGGAAAGGCTTCAGCAGTGTGTGGTCAATGGAGGTAGACATTTACAGGATATCATTTTTAAAACCAACTAAATTAAAACTGCATGTTATGTGCTTTCAAACAATAAAATAATTTTTACTGCATGTCGCTTTGTTTTTAATACACACCTTATTGAAATCGGAAAGTTCAATATGACTCACCCTGTATAAGTAAAATAAATTATTTGTAAGAAGTGATATAAAATACGTATAAAACATTTCAGTGTAAATCTACTTCGTCTTAATAATTATGATATTGACTGAAAGTTGAAAATGAAAAGGAATGTTTTCACAAATTTCGAACGCAGGGAACCTAGTGTCAAGACACTTCCGTTACCCGATCGTTTCCGGATTGAACTTTACCTTACCAGAGGGGAGAAATAAGAGAAAATATTCCCCTGAGGAGAGTCGAACCCACCACCACGTTTAGCCACTAGTCCCATATTGGGTAAATATTCTTATTTCGCTTTATTGAAGTATTAGACAACAATATTTTAAATGGAACTCTTGATGCTCTCCCGTTGTTGCCTCGTAACAACAAACTTGTATTTCAAACCAAACTTTCTGAGAGCTGCGGCTTTTTGTATAATGGAGTTATTAAATCTCCTGAACTATAGATTTAGTGGAGTAGAATCTGTTTTGAAATATATTTATAGAATAAGTACAATAACATTTTTTGAACTTTCTGGTAACCTGGTGGTTCCAGGGAACCTGTTAACCTAGTATTGAGACACTCCATTTTTTATTGTATGTTTGAACAACAAGTAGCGGAACTCAACGCCACGCATTGCCTCGTTGCCAGAGCGGGGAAAAGAAAATCTTCAATATCATCATTTCCTCGACTGGGATCGAACCCACACAACGACGACGACCTTACGACTGGCCCCCCCTCTCCCCTACAATAACTTAAATAGATATTATCGATTCTTATAATATTAATGCAAGAGATCTTTTTGCATTTGTATGCATCGTGTACTTACATATTGCAAAGCCTGTAATGAACTCTAAACAGATTTTAATTAGTATAACCAATAATGAGAAGCAGTGGAAGAAAGAATACATATCTGTGAGAGAGGCAGGAGGAGACCTCGTAGACTTTATAGAACACAATATCAAGGATACTAGAGGTACGTCACGTACAAAGCACGAAAACTCCCGGGATTGCATACACGAGGCGAGGCGAGGCGAGGCGAAAGAGGTATCTTTTCAAATACATCGCTTCGTTCTCCATGTTTACCTTAGTAGATATGTTTAAAGTGCAAAGCTAAAAAAAAAATAACGTTTACTATAAGACCCTTTATTGACCTTAGAAGATAAAGTAGTTGTGCTGTAATTACTGCGTTAATGTTACTTACGTTTTTTCTTTATAAATGTCTCAGTTTATAATTAACTTTCAAATATAAATATATGTTTTTTCTCATATAAAATAATTAATTCAATATCTGTTACCCTCGCATAGCCCCGAGCGATTACGGTGGAGTTAAATATATATCTTTCAAAGAGATATAAACGTGATATTTTATATAAGCATCTAATTAACGCTAATACTTGTTTTTATTTTCACCTAGCTCCCGTAGAAATCGTAACTTTTCCTTAATTTTTCAGTAGAAGGAACCTATTGGCCTAATATTCCCACTTTTCATCCAATTTCGAAAGGAACGCGACATCAAGGAACCTTCACTCATCATACAATGATCGATTTTGGCATTCGGTGAAAGATTAGAACTAGATATAGATAGAGTCCAGATATTACTTTTTTTATATTAAAATAGATATGTTTGAGTGATTATTTTATTATATGAAGAATTTTTCTTTTTTATTAGAAGAAGAATTATACCACCATTTTGTTTTATTAGATAACATCTGGCCCCATGTGTGTGATACATCTTTTATTTGTAACTGTAGCGAATATAATGACATGAAACTGGAAAAAAAAGATATATTACTTTCTTAATACATCTCGCACCTCGTATAAAACTAATTATATACAAAGATACTAATATATTTCTTTATATTAGCATCTTAGTGACATAGGACTCTGCGCTACTTTAATATTGGTTCACTCCGTTTTATAGTTTCCAGTCAAAAAGGATTGTTTTAAGTGATATACAATGTGTTGGTTTTTAGCTTCACGCTTGATCCTAGTGTTAGGATACTCCGTTCCCCAATTTCCGCCGAATTTTGAAGCATTCCGTGTTAAGTGGCAGAACTCAACGCCGCGCTTTGCCTCGACACCAGAGCGAAAAAATGGAAATATAAACGTAAATAAATATTTCACTTCCTCGATTAGGGATTGAACCCACAACCGTCGCGTTACAGTCACACCCTAGTGCCGCTGCGCCAAGACGGCATCAGATACAAAAGTTCCTTACCTTTTCCACGAAAAGAAAACCTTCAAGTAGCATATTTTCTATTTAGAAAACAATTTTAGACAAAATTAATACTAATAATATCGTGACTATATTTATTTAACTTTAATATTCTTCTCTTCTCGTATAAGGTTTTTCCACGCAAGTAGGTATTCTTTTGTTATCGCCGCGTTTCCGCGTCACGGGTACACTGTACGGAAGTTGAAATGAGTGACGTCCATTGTAATAGACTAACTGACACACACAGACTACAGTTATCTATTTAATCCTAGTTTATTATTACTATTATTTAGTTTACTATTTAATAACACACCCAGACGTTAGCTAAAAGCCACAGATAAAAAATGTTATAAAAAAATTAAGACGACATTTTTGTTCTGTTCTGTTCTGATCTTTTTATTATGGTTCCGAGCGTGCCAGTCGAGCACAAAATCACTTCGCCAGTGTCACGTTGAATGGAGAACCCACGAAAGAGGTTGTACGGTAAAAAAAAGAGATAGTTCAACAGAAAAATGCATGTTTAAGAGAGATCCAGTTGACGACATTTTTGTCTTCTATCTATATATATATAATCGAAAGGTCACTCACTCATCACGAAATCTCAGATACTACAAGTGCTAGGAATCTCAAATTTTGCATATGAGTTACTTATAGGACGTAGGTTCTCGCTAAGACGGGAATTTGCAATATTCGACTTCTAAGGGGTTGTTTTTGGGGTCGAAAGTTTATATGAAACTTCGTTACTACAAATGCTAGAAGTCTCAAATTTTGCATAGAAGTCACTAGGACGTAGTCATGGAGACAGAAATTAATAATAACATAGTTCACGCGGGTGTAACCGCGAGCGGGCCGCTAGTCTCTTATAAAAACAACAGATTCATTAGTATTGACCGTAAGTCATTAACACTTATCATCTGTGAAAATCGAAACAATAGAAACAATGAGAAGCTGTCATAATTGTTGAAGAGCGTCCATATTTTTGACATTTGCAAGCCGCGAACAGAGAATCGAATTATTTTTGACATTCCGTGACAGGATAGTGATGTGCTGACGGATAGACAAGCGAATCGAATCGATGTTGTGTATCTGTCGTGTTAACAAATATTGCTTATTTTTCTTTTAATAATTTTGTTAATATTGAAATAATTATAAGTAGAAAACTTACGAGTATATAATATATATGGGTAAAAAAATACAGTTGGATTGATAAGCTCCTATTTACATAAGTCGGTTAAAAAAAGATTTGCTACTACATATTTATATTACCTACATTGCCGAGATATGGTATATAATATCGACTTATAAATATTGCTTGTTAAAATTAAATTAAATTAAAATTAAATCAGCTTCACGCTGTATCCCGCACACAGCAGGGTAGGCAGAGGAAACTTAGTGATAAGACACTCCGTTCCCCACTTTCTGGCGAATACTGAAGGCATTGCTTGTTGAGGGGCAGAACTCAACGCCGCTCTTTGCCTGATCCCAGAGTGAAGAAATGGAAATATAAACGTAAATAAATATTTCACTTCCTCGAGTGGGGATCGAACCCACAACCGTCGCATTACAACCCTTGTGCCGCTGCGCCACGACGCCCTAAGATTGCTGTTAACATACATATATAAGAAAAGTGACTTATTAAATATGCGAGTGTCAAGCAGTTTAAAGATTATGATAATTCATGGAGCCGTGGGTGTGACGGATCTTCAGGTATTCAATTTCTTGCTTCGTAGCATTTTAATGGGCTAATGGATTTCTCATCTCGAATGATAAGTGATGTAAAAAGATTTTCTTCAGTTGCTTTTAGCTCTATTGTCAAGTAGATGTGAATTTTTAAAATCTTGTTGATCTTGTTTAAATCTGTTTTATTTTGAACTGTAGTCGTAATATGGTTGTGAATTCGATAAGAAAAGTTTGAATTTGAAAAAAAATATATAAATTAACCTCTACTAATATAAATATAGAAATATTTATTTACGTTTATATTTCCATTACTTCGCACTGGTTCCGCCACTCAACACGGAATGCCTCCAGAATTCGGCAGAAAAAGGGGAACGGACTATCTTAACACTAGGTTCTCTCTGCCCACCTTACTGTGTGCGTGATACAGCGTGAAGCTAAAAATAAAAATTTAGATATTGAAAATTATAAATAAAATATTTCATTTTCTCGAGTGGGGATTGAACCCATAACCGTCGCGTTACAGTCACACACTTGTACCCCTGGGCCAGGCCTCATAAAAAAAACACATATAAATAGACATCTATGTGTATGTTTATTATGTTTTCAATAATAATAATAATAATTAACCTGCATATAATTTTATGGTTAAATAAGTCAGGAATAAGCTTAATTAGATAATGAATTTAGTTTTGCAAGCGATGCTTATTACATATTAGTTATTGAATCGTATAACATCAATTTGTTGTTAAATTTATAGATTTAAATTATAATTAAAGTAGCTTTTATTATAGTTTAAAATTGAATAAATATGTTTATATTTAATTATTAGGTCATCATGGCGCAGTAGTAGGGCATCTGAGCATATAAATAATAGTTGAGAATTCTATTCGCATTTGGGGAAATGAAAAATTTTTCTTTCTCCATTTTGACAAGACAAAGCACCTCATTGATTTCCATTACTTAATACAAAGTCTCTATTCTGGGCGGAAAGAGGAAAGAATGTCTATCTCTATACAGGGTGGAAGAGGCTGCGCTTCTTTTACTGAAACTGCATATAGGGCAAAATATTTCAAACCCAGAATTAAAAAAAATAATCAAGGTACCTCAACGGTTTGGACGTAGGATTTTTTTTTCATTTCACCATTTTTATCCATACCTGTATTTCGTGTCACGCACACATACGTAAGCGACGTGGCCGCTTTGACAGGTAAGTGTGTGCGTGCCTATGTTATACTTTACAAATGGCGTTTTATTTTAAAACGATAATTTTATTATTTATTTTGTTTGAAAAAAAAACTTTTTTATTTTTGAGAATTATTTTTTTTCCGAATTATATTAGGCTTTTATAGAGTAGTTAAAACTGTGGTTTCATTTAAAGTGGCGCTGTCAATTCCACCCTGTATATCTACCTACATATCTCTATATATGCGGGATTCAACTGAAAAAAAACTATAGACAATAGTTCGAACCTGTGGTTCTACATTAGCACATTCCTTTGATCAAGTACGCTTGCAGAGACTGTTGCCAAAATTAAATATCTAGCTATATTTTCTAAATATTTTGTTAAAAAAAATGTATACCTACTGTGCATAGATAAGTAAGTATTTAAGGATAAATATTAACTTTAAAAAACTTAAGTTAAAATACAGTTTTCTACGTAATCAGTTAAATGTTCTATTCATAAGACGTCGGCTACCATATATGGTGTACGGACGTGCCATATATGGGCAGTAGAAAAATGTATGTAGTTACTGTGTTTGTATGTACGTTTGACGATAGCTACGTAACTGTCATTGGCCAATATAATGTTAGGGTTTTAGCTACACCCTGTATTCCCCGCTCAGCAAGGGAGGCAGCGGGAACCAATAATGTTGATACTACGGATATTAGTATTTGGTTGATGAAGTGTATTCTAAGTTTGCCACTTCCAAAATTTAAAGTATTTGCAAAAAAAATTCTAACAAGTAAAGCTTGTTACACTGTACAAGAATATTTAGAGGACAAACATGTATGAAATGTCTATTAAATGTAATGCAGGATAGCTGCCAGCTAATGTAATAGATTGTACCATTGTCTTTGAAAAGAGCAACTGTTGAGTTTCTTGCCAGCTCTTCTCATCAGAACTGCCTTCCGAACCGGTGGTAGCTTTTTGTTCATATGTTCATTCCACGAATCAAAAGTGCTTATAACAGTCTATTTGAATAAATAATATTTCGAATTTGAATTTGAACTGAATGTGGTTTCAATTAGTTGTCACTCCCAACATTAGGAATTTCTAGAAATCCTCTCTTTTTACTTTAACTTTATAAGTGCAGTATGCGTTGTCTGTCAATCAACCAGGCGATAAAGATTTTCTTATTACCTAGTTTTGTAAGGTATGTACAACTAGATTTACGAGTGAAATAAAAACACTTTTTTTGTATTAATTTCATTGTATTTTAATCAAAATTAGTATATATTGAAATAGATAATTTCAGCTGACAATATTATTTTTATATCCACACAAAAATCTGTAGATAGATAGTATTTTTCTTAATTTCTATTTGCCCTAATATAAATATTTTGAGACTTTCATCTTGTTCATTGAAAATGCCACCCCAACCTTAGATGTATTGATTTTGCAGAAGGTATATTTAAGCAAAGGGGTAAGCCACAGAGGTGTTAATTATATTAACAGATATTAGATATAGACCAGTAATGGCGTAGGGCACAAACGTGTGGCTGTTTACGCGAAAGGTTGTGAGTTCGATTCCCGTTCGAGGAAATTAAATATTTAATATTTTCTTCTCTACGCACTGGTAAATTAATTTTAATTAACCAACACGCAATGCCTTCAGAATGCGTAGGAAACGGAGAATCTTAACACTAGGCTCCCTTTGCCTCTGGAGGAACTCTACGCCGTTCTTTGGTTCAACACCAGAGCGAAGAAATGAAAATATTAAATATTTCAATTCCTCATGTGGCAATCGAACCCACAACCGTGCCTCATGCCACCACTGGCCTCAATCTGTACATATATGGACTAGTAAGAAACACTCTCGCTAAAATGGTATCGATCGATGAAGAATTCGCTATGTGTATCTGGTCTTAAAGCACCAAACCATTAAGTGTTGGCTTTTCGTAATATCTTAGGAATCCGTAATAATGGCAGCAAATATTCTTATGCTTAGAATAATTTACGTTAGTTCGCTTTCATATTTGAATGAACTTTTCATGTTAAATAATCTTAAATGTTTAGCGCGGATTTGTGTTCCGCGACTCAACAGAATGTCTTGAAAGTTGCTCTTAACCTTAATTGGGGTTTTGCCATTTTATTTTCCCAGGTTCCCTCTGCCTACCAGCCTATACGCGGGATATAAGCGTGTATCTAAAAAAAAACATCTTAACGCTTACCTCTGTCTATCCTGATATAGGCGGGATACAACGCAAAGCTTAAATCGGCAGAAAACAGGGAACATAGTGACTTAACACTAGGTTCCCTCGCCTACCCGCTCTGAAACTAAAAAAAGGAAGTATAAATCCAATTCTCATAAACATTATATAAACGGCTTTCAAGTTACATATACATAGCCATGTCTAATGTCAGTATGAAGCGTTTGTTTTGCAATACATTAGTTTCTTAGTTCATTGAATCTCTTCTCAGCTTTACTCGTTTGTATTCTATACACCAGTATAATATATTCAAATGAATTTTCCATACAAATGGTCTTATTTAGTCTTTAAAGTTGATAAACTATTGTTAAAATACTCTTTCTTATCCACTTTAGAATCCAGTTTTTGAGACAAAACCGACAAAAATGTCTAAAGTTTTAGATTATTTACTTTGTTGCTAGTTCGAAGGCATTTTGTGGCTTTTAATTCAATGTTCGGAATTATCGTATCAACTGAATCATGGTAACATGGTTAATAATTGAGCTGAATGAACCGAACCTCTTACTGGTCAAAAGACTGTTCCATCGTAATGCTACTCCTCCTAGACCCTTGAGCCTTCAGCACTGAAGCTTTGCAGGAAAGTTGTGGACGACATGGTGATCCAGCAAAGTTTGGTGATAATTGTAATTGCAGTTTTTGAGTAAATGGTCAAAATGTGACCCATAGAGTTAAGCTGAAGAAGGTTTTGAAACTCTCAGCTCCATACGTGCACAGTATGTGGCGGATCCTAATATTTTATTATATTGAAGATTTTAGTATGTATAGATATATTTTTCATTGAAAAGCAGAAACATAAGCACTGGCGAGGTGAGAATACGAAATGTGGGGAGCGTAGTGTCTTAACACTAGGCCTCCTCTGCCTGCCCTGGAATACATCGAGAAGCTTATAAAAAGCATAATATATATATAATGATTTATATAGTGAAATTTCAACCACAGTTTTCCATATCAATCAATAAATTAATATAGCTCACCATTGAAATACCTATATCACACAACACCGACTAAAGAGCGATGCATGCCTATTAGTTAAAGAGGAAATCGATAAAACAATTAGAAGTGGGTGGATCGAGGACGTGAGTGTCCTATCACGTACAAAATATATATAAAAATAGTTTTTTTTTCGTATATATAGGGTATGCTGAAATACTAAGTGTCAATACACTACGTTCTCAATTTGTCACTCGAATGTAAATTATTATAATAAATCGGTTGAGTGGGGATTGAACCCATAACTATCGCTCAGTCAATTGTCAATTCTGTCCAGCTAATAAGAGAATAGACAGAGGGAACCTAATGTTAAGTACTTTCCACACTTACCGCACAATATTCAAGAAAATGTATGTTCATTGATGGATTTATGTTTTTAATTAAATTTTCTTTCCCCCGATAAGGAATTGAACCCGCAATCATTGCGCTTACAGACACTGTGCCAACAAGGGTCTCTTATAGCCTTAATAGATATTGAGTAACATCGTTCGCTTTTACGTTGACTTTCAGCCTCGAATCTTAATCAGTATGCGAGAGGTACTCGCAGGGCCCTTTAATAGGAATTGACTTCGTAACTGTTATTTCATTATTGTTTTGGAAATGTAGTGACCTTATTTAATGTATCAGTTTGTGTATGGGGTACATATTAGGAGAGAGAGAGAGAGAAGAGATTTTGATTAGAGAAGAAGGAATGTTTGTATGTAAATAATTTTATTTCCCACTTTGGTAAAACCACCAGGCATGCAAAATCCTTATTGAATATTTATATTTTTAGATAGATTTGAACTCACATCCTTTGATTATTTTAATATTCTAGCACTAGCTAGTCTAATATTGTAGTCTATGACAGAACTGAATAGTACCTAAGGTTGTTTGTTCTATTCAAGCGGCGTGGAAAATATATATTCAATAGATATATTTTTTTAATGTATTCTGGCAAATAGTAGTACATTTTAAATTTAGCAAATACCACGTGCTCTAATCTAAATATTTAAATTCTTACGTTAGTCGTAGAAAAAATGTAAAGTAATTTGTTTCTTCAACTCAGAAACAAGAAGCTTCTTTTGCAATAAATACATTGTAAAAGTTACAAATTAAAATTATTTCTTAAAATTCAAACTCAAAGCCAATCGCTTAATTTTGTGGTACCTACACTTAATCAGCTTCACGCTGTATCCCGCACACATCAGGGTAGGCAGAGGGAATCCAGAGTTAAGACACTCCGTTCCCCACCTTCTGCCGATTTCTGGAAGCATTGCGTGTTGAGTGGCAGAGCTCAACGCCGCGCTATGCCTCGAGACCAGAGCGAAGAAATGGAAATATAAACGTAAATAAATATTTCGCTTCCACGAATGGGGATTGAACCCACAACCGTCGTTACAGTCACACCCTTGTGCCACTGCGCTACGGCTGCCTGGTACATTTCATACTTTAAATATATTTAATTTCCCGAATACTTCCCGAATTTTTTCTCCAGGTGAGACAAATTATTTTTTTGAATTCTCTCTTCTCTGTTAACTCCACGGCTGTCATTCTTATATTTATTTAGCACAAGCCGTGCAAATCATCTAAACCCGTCGTGTCTAGAACAAATTGTAATAAGCAGTAATTAGTTTAACTAGCATGTTATTTTCAAAGTGAAACTAACGCTTTATATAATTACATGATTTCAATACGAGTACATCTCAACTACGGTTACGTACTTGTTTCTAAGAGTAATTTACTTTTGACTTATCCGGTATTATCTTGTTTGGAAATATATTAAGGACTAGTATTATGTTCGCGGCTTCGCCCGCTCGTTTTAAACTGATGTATGTATTTGTATCTTCCTATGGAATTGCAATGTTAAAACCATCGTAGTGCAGTGGGAGAGCGTCTGTTTGTATTCGCAAGGCCAGTGGGTTCTATATCCGTTCGGAGGATTATATTTAATTTAATTTCCTCACTCTAGTAGATGGAGCGCGGCGTAGAGTTCCTCCACTCAACTTATAATGTCTCGATAATTTAGCAGAAAGTGGAGAACGGAAGTGTCTTAATGAGAGCAGAGTGTCTTAACACTATCTTCCTAGATGCCTACCCTGTCTTATGTGAATACAGTGAAAAGCTAATAAAAAAAATAATCATAGAAAAACAATAAATTTATTTACTTATCGTTTGTAGATTGAAGAAGATTGTAGCTTTTACCCTAGTTTTATGTTTTTTCTTTACAAGGCCGCAAAGGACAAAAGTTTTAACAGTTAAAGCAAAACATAGCCCTGGTGGGATTTATCTCCTACAAGTCCTGTTACTTTTGAACTTTGGCTATTTCTTATAAAATTACAAAAAATCATCGATATAAGTAAGTACTATGATATCTTATTTATACAAAAATTTTAACTTCATTTGACTTCGGGGACGATACCGGAGGTAAAAGCTAGTCTTAAAATGAAACCGGGCAGAACTATTTTAGATTAAAAAAAACATCCTCACGCTATCTATCTATCCTAGTGGTATACACTCCATTCTTCATTTTCCGCTTAATTCTGGAGGCGTTGAGTGGCAGAACTTAACGCCGCACTTTGCCGTTGGAATTTCCAGTATCTCATTTTAATATTTAGTACCATTAGACTACCATTAGGTACACGGGAGATTACGTCTTCATTTTTAAGTTTATTTTAAAGCGAGGCCGTTGAAACTGTCTTTTGTCACCGTAGTATGACAAATTGACTCGTGTCTAGTTTCGGCGAAGGTGACAATAATGTTTGATAAATTGGCTTCGAGTTTTTTTCCTATCAGCTCTTTTGAAAGGATTTACCTTTGGTGAAAGATTGTTATTTTAGTTTTGCGTTACGTTTTCAGTTTCCTGTTGTATAACGCACACCGCAAGGAAGGCAGAGAGAACATGAAAATATTAAATACTAGTGGACCCGAACGCGGCTACGCCCGTTTGAACTATACGAATATTTATTAAATATATTTATGAAATTATTTTCAGTTTTCAATAGAGAGATGCGT
>JAEBDU010010925.1:17843-32899 GCA_016802625.1 Heliconius numata | reverse complement strand
ATGACATTGTTAGGGTTGTAGCTAATTTACATAAGGTGATTTTATTTAATTATTTATGTTAATTCATCATCATGTTGATAACTATAAAAATATTTACCAATTAAAAGTTGAAGATTAATAGTTTATTTGAAATGAGTTTCCGTGTATGAGGTCTATTAAATGTGACATTAAGAACATTTTTTTTCTTACCTCGGAAGCTATAATTTTCATTATTATTTATTAATATAAGCCATAATAACTTGTGTTCCATTAAATTATATGAAAACTTTATTTTTAGAGAAATATAGTGCACAGAGACTTAAAACTGGGCAATATTGTACTAAATCAGAGAACGGGGAGAGTTGTTCTAACAAATTTTTGTCTAGGAACACATTTAGGCAGCGATAGAGACTTATTAAAAGATCAAAGAGGTAAGAGGGTATTAATAGAGGGTTCTTGTTTTTTTTTATATAAACAAATTCATTCAGATAAATGTAAAGAGTTAAAATTATTACCTATATATACAAAAAAATGTTTTAGATCTGAATTATAATGCTTTTTCTTTTAAACCTCAATCTCTTTTGGTATATACATACTTGGTTTTTATAGTGTATTTTACTTACAATTTGTGTATTGCAATTATTATTCTTTCCCCTTTCTAAGACAAAGTGCATATACATATAGACAATATATATATAAGTATAGGAGCTGCAATATTTTGTAAAAATAATGATTTTTTCACCATCACTCTGTATCCTATATGTAACAGTATAGGCAGAGGCAGATTAGTGGCAAACCGCAAATTAAACGCACCTGCATCACGACTGACTGCAGACTATATGATTAAAATTAAATAATAATAATTTAAAACCTCAGGTTCCCCCGCCTACATATCACCAGACGTGCTATTATGCAAGCCTTACCTCGGCAAACCCTCAGACATGTGGGCACTTGGTGTGGTGCTCTATACTATGCTATATGGTCAGTTCCCCTTTTGCGATACGAGCCTCGCCCAGCTGTTCAGTAGGATACAGGCGGCCAGCTATAATATACCACCGTGAGTTTGTTTTGTTTGTTTCATATTGTTTGCTTTTGTGTTTGTTATTTTGGCGAGGTAATTCCTCCTATATATATATAGTTTTACACTTTATCCCATTTCAATCCCATTAAGACACATGTAAACCACTTTCACTCCTAACTAGAGCAAGAGAATCGAGATATTAAATATTTAATTTCTTTAAATGGGAATCGAACCCAAAACCTGTTGTGTTTACGGTCACAAGCTTATACTAGTTTTATCACAGTTATATTGAGAATTTGCAAAGCAATATAATATATTTAAACATTTTTTAATAATATAAAAAAATGCTTAATATATTTTTCAGAGATGGCAATTCAGTTCAAGTGACAGACAATACAGTTTTTCTAATACAAAGGTTGTTGGTTAAGGATCCTAAACATAGACTTTTGGCTGATCAGGTATGATTTATATATTATATATATTTAACAACTTATACTATACTAATTAAAAGCTAAATTATCCAATAACAAAAACACTATTGTGATATATCTGATTTTAAAATCATTGCATGCAGTCACATGGATTTAATATTAGATAGAAAAAAAATGGTTTAAGCTTTTTCGTTCAGAGCGACATTAGTGTTACGACACACCATTCTTTACTTCACAAGAAACTTTTCACTTAACAAGAAATAAAAAAACCGTTTTTTGAGTTGATTTGTTTTCGCTCTCTTGCAAATCATAATGGTATTATATGCTTGCTCTGGTAAATAAAACAAAGTGTCATTTAGTTTCGCCACTTAATATGCAATATCTCCAAAAATCGGGAGGAAGTAATTGTCTTAAAGTAATTGTCTTAAAGTAATTGTCTGCATGTTCTTTGCCTATATTGTATGCCTATATTCGGAATACAATGTGAAGCAAAAAATAAATGTATATTACTAATTTTTTTCAGGTTCTAGACCAACTATCAAGTATAATAGCAAGTTACGTGGTAATACCTAATCCACCGGAGGACCTTCAAGTGGTACCGGATGTGGCTTTAGAGGAAGAGAAAGAGAAACAGAAGGAGAAAGAGAAACAAGGCTCGTGTGAAATTGACAGGAAGCCATTTTTGAGTGTACCAGATAGTGGGGAAAGGACGGCTGGATCAAATGTGAGCATAATATTTTAAATTTATTGTTAAATTTTGGAGAAAGAAAAAATACTTGATGAAGGAATCTCAAAATATATTAAATATTATTATATTACTGACTCGCGCGGCTTCGCCCAGTTTTCTACAAAATTATTTATTTTCTTATCTGAATTACTTTTGTGATCTAATACATTATCATTTTCAAGACATTATCATTTTAATGTATGGGGTACTGCAAAATATTGTTTCAGCTTATTTAATAAAGTACTTTTTCGTAGCAATATTTATGAACCTATTTCAATAAAACTAACCCTAAATGTTATGAGAAGATTTTAATTTTCACATTTTCCAAATATGAATTGCTTGAAAAGATCAAATTTTTAATCTTCAATTCTATTTTATTAATTGTTCCTTTTATTTTACAGGATGAAGTGGGCGTGTTCTGCGTGCCCCTACCAGATTTCTTAGCACTAAATTTCCCATCACCGACTCGAGTGTCTCAAAATGGCATCCTCGTACACCCCACAATAGAAAATAATCAAAATCAAAGACAAATAACCGTACACAGAATAGGCAGAGACGCGCGACCTTTGCTACCTTGTGAGATATCGAGATATCAACATATGTTTACAAATAGACAAGAAAATAGAAACGAAAGTACTAATTCTAGACTCAGAAATCTAGCTCAAAGAATACCTAGGCTTAACCCTGTCAATCCAGACTTTAGGGTTATCCCGTGGTCAGAAAGGCCGAGGGTGGATAGATTAGATCAAGATTATGTACTGCGTTTGCCAGTTCTAGATATTTCTAGAATAAATGTTAATAATAATCGTATAATGAATCCGGCCCCGGTGCATACGGTTAACCCTGAAGCTGTCGTTAATAATCCAAGACCTAATGATACGGACTTAGAATACAATTGATTCATTAAACTGAATATTTACAGAAAAAAATGAATATTATTCAACACTAAGAAAAAAAT
The DNA here is from genome assembly GCA_016802625.1 of Heliconius numata. NCBI lineage: Eukaryota > Metazoa > Arthropoda > Insecta > Lepidoptera > Nymphalidae > Heliconius > Heliconius numata. The sequence goes on along the minus strand of JAEBDU010010925.1, from coordinate 29,783 downwards.
TTAAAAAAGTATTAAAATGTATATATATATCTTTTTTGTTTTAGTAACGTGAGTTTGGTAATTGATAAACACTATTTTTGTTATGAAAATGCAAATTCAAGGCACAGAAATCTAGCTTAAAGAATACCTAGGCTTAACCTTGTTAATCGAGACTTTAGGGTTATCCCGTGGTTTGAAAGACCGAGAGTGGATAGGTTAGACCAAGATTATGTAGTATGGTTGCCAGTTCAGTAATCGTATAATGGTTGGTAGCGGCCAAATCAACTCATGACCTAATAATGATGAATGTTGAAAGACCTAATAATAGAATTAATTGATTGATTAATTTGAATATAATAGTGACTTTTTTTATTTAGTAATTCTACCAACTGTTTTTATTAAATGTTTTGTATTTCGATCTTAAAAAAATCGTATAATATAATTGATTTTTTAAAAAAAAAAAATAGTGAAACCACAAAGTTCTATATTTTTTAGAATTGTTATTTGTTTAACTTAACCAGCAATGATGATGTCAATAATGATCTTTTTTTAGTTTCGCTGTATCCTACACATAGTAAGATAAACAGGAAACTGGGAACCTAATGTTGAGACACTCGGTTCCCATTAATAGACTACGTTGTTCGTCCTGACTTTCCGCCGAATTCTAGACGCATTGCGTGATGGGTGGCGGAAATCAATGCTCTTCGTCTCAACACGTGAGACTAAGGGCACGTGACTGGGAATCGAACTCGCAACCTGTCGCGTTGCCAGTCACCCTTGTGCCCCTTCGCCACGACTGTCCTCTGGTCAATAATGATGATAATGATAAAGAAAATGATGATGAATATTTTTCATGCTTATTTGAAAATGGCAGCTTATTAGCATTTTGCATATGTATACTAATTTGAACATTTCTTTCAACTTAAACAATGGTATCAAAATGTTTTATCACTTCTTTGTTTCTCTTAACACTAGAAGCGCCCCCGTCCCATTTTTGACCCAAACGCAAGTTTGATTGTATATAACTTTTTTATTTGTTAATTTATGTAGATGATTTTTTTTTACTATTACCAATTTTACACCTTTATTTAATTAAAGATATAAATAATTTTATAGCAGTCATACTTTTTGAAAAAAAATTAGATTTACCTAGAACTGCCGCTGGGTCATTTTTGTCCCGCCATTATTATTTTGTTATTTGAGGGTATAATTTGACATATTTTCATGCCTCGGGGACGAGGTGGAGGTGAAAGGGCGATGCGGGGGCGGAAAAAAATTGAATAGTAGGTTTAGCAGTCAATGCCTAAGTTTTTAGGGTTCTGTAGCTTTTAAGGAAAAAAAAACCCTTATAAGATCATTTTTTTGTCCATCCGTCTGTCTGTGCCTTTATCTCAGGAATGCTTGGAGAAATCGAGTTGATATTCATATGAGTATATGAATATCAACTATATGACGATCTACAGTCCCTTAATTTCCTGAAAAAGCGCCCTTAAAAAAAGATATGACCATTTACATAGTAAAAAACGTGTATTTCGACACTATAAAGGGAATCAAATTAATAAGGTACTTTCAGTGAACTTAGAATTATGAAATTTGGCAGCTAGCATCTACATGTAGTACAAGTACAGGAAAAAATCTGAAAACTATACATTTATGTATAAATCTTAAAAAATAATAGCCTGAAAAGTAGGGTAAAATTGGTGTCAATACTAAATTTTGCCGCTAGTTCAAGTGAGGTATCAGATGAAAGGATGACTAAGCTAGGCTTGAATTTCAGAAAAAACACTCGATACCAAATGTGGACAATTGTAGGGTAGGTAGAGGGAACCTGGGAACCTAGTGCTATGCACTCCGCTGGCATTTTCCGCCAAATTCTGGAGGCATTACCACGCAATGTTCATCATCATCATCATCATCTGTGATGTATCACTGATGAAGAATATATTAATGCATTACTTGGCCTAATAATAATATTAACTAATTTCAATAACTTATAATTTTGTAAGAGTTATTCAGTTAGTTGTCACGACCTTAGAACGTATTTGAAATATTTGATTCTTTCTTTGTGTTTTGTTTTTTGGTACTTTTATGTTTGTTAAATAATAAGAATTGATTATTAAAGATGGTCTACATACTTTACGATTTATTTTAATAATATTTTTTTTGTATTATACCAACAATCAACATAATAAGTAGAATGGGACAAATTTGTCACGACGGCGGTTCTAGGGGGGTCTCAATCTTCGGCACTTCTAGTGTTAAGCTAATATAACATAAACACACATGTATATGTACCATTAAAATTATGAATTTTTAAATAAACAATGTATAATGATTATTTTGTGTTTATAAACAATAAAAATTATACATTATAAAAACAACCGATTTTTTAACAAAAAATAATAGCTTTTAGTATTATAAATGTGAATACTATTAATTAAACATTTTAGATATAAATTTCTCTTTTCCAAAAATATTAAAGTTAGATTTATATAATTTCTTTTTTCACCCACTGTCCACTTACGTACTTACACATTATGTATGTAAAATTTTTTTTATATAAAAAATATAGTAAAAGTAATGTAAATATTTTAATAGGTCACAACTAAGAAGTATGTTATGCTTTTAATTAATTAATGAATATTGTTGTTGATATATTACTTGAAATATAACTGTAAACGCAAAGGTTGTGGGTTCAAATATTTCATTTATTTTATTTTCTCTGTTCTGTGGTGAGCGGAGTGGCGGAACATAACGCCGTAGTGCTTTGTATTAAACATAGCACGATGTTAAGTTCCGCCAATTAACACCCGTCTCCCGATGTCGAATTCGGCTGTACAATGTTATTTCGATTTAATGTCAATTTTGATCTATTATCAACTACAATATTCGACTTAACCCTGAAATGTACAAATGTGATTTATTAAATAAACACATAAGAAATCGATTCTAAAAACACAATTATCGATTTCGATTGTTTTTTTAAACTTTTGGTATTCGAAAGTCCATTATTTTTACTTTTTAAATCGATGTCACTTGATTTTAAAAACTATTTAAAATATTAACATCTTCAATTCATAAAGAATATTGTATATTTAAAGGTTAAGTAATGACATATAATAGGTTATGTAAAAAAATGTTTATATTTTTGTATTGTTAATAATGATAATTCAAATATTCATCTCTTAGACGTTAGAATTATTTTTTAATCTTTGTTTATAATTATTACTATTATTTTTGTTATTAAAATTATGGTGAAATGAAATGTACGTATATATGTTTTTTTAAAATATATTCTATTTAAAAAAAAAAAGTAATACTATGAATGTTATTTTAGGTATTTCTAAATATCTGTGTAAAGCGGACTAGAAAGTTTTCTAGTATAAATAAATAAATACCAAGGTGGTTGAGGCCGTCGACGCGCAAGCGTGCAACTGAAAATAAACGCGACGGTTGTGGTTTCGATTCCCACTCGAGGAAATGAAATATTTAATATTTTCATTCCTTCACTGTGCTGTCGAGTTGCGGCGTTGATCTCCGCCATTCAACAAACAATGATTCAAAAAATCCATGGAAAGTGGGGAGCGGGAGTGTCTTAACAATATGCTACAAATTAAGTTGACTAAAATTAAAATTTTATTTAAATGAACTAAAGTAACTAACTCTTCAGCTCTCAACACCCAATGTCTATGTGTATTTCATTCCACCTAATAAAATTATTGATTACTTAATAAAGTTGTCGTCCATATTATTATAGATTTTTTTTTAATTTGTAACAATATGTAGGTGTGATGGTTTTTTTTTAAATATATGTATATTAATTCATGGGACATAAACTATGCTATTTAGACGCCACTGGTACAGACTGTAAATGCGATGATTGTGGGTTCGATCCCCATTCGTGTGAATATTTTATATTTCTTTTTTTTTAGTTTTTCCGGTCTATCTAGCGAATATAAAGCGTGACATGGACTTGTGTTGTCTTTAAAGGGGCTAAAAGTAGAGAACGGAACGTCTTAACAATAGATTCTCTCCTAATGTGATGGATATTAGAAATATATCGCACCTTTAGAATTATAGTGAAAAAACTAATCTTTACTTGACGTTTCCCAAAACTTGACATTTTTAAAACGTCACTATAATTCTAAAGGTGCGATATGTAATATAGGTCCAGACTACAGTGTTGTCTTGCAAATTTTATTAAATAATATTCTATTTAAAGTAATAAAGTCTTATTACTTTAAGTAGTCATTTTATTTGATCGCGGCGTTGCGGCGTTAAGTTTCGTCACTTAGCACACAATATCTCCAAAATTAGGCGGTGCGTGGGGATCGCTGTCCGCTGTCTATCCCGCTGTATGCGGGAACGTCTCTGTGTAATGTAAACATCTCTGTCCCATTATTTCGGTACTGATATACATATAATTATTAAGTTCTATATTTTAATGTACGTATGATACAAATATTTGATATTCTAAGTAGGCAATTTTGTTATCTCTTGCATGCGAATGTATGTAGACGAATAAATTTATTATAAAAACTTGTTTTTGTTTTAATCAAAATGGGCCTTACGTGGAAATCAAAAAATATTATTTTTTTATTAGTAACGTTATGTGTATTTTATATTAAACATAATTAGTGATATGGATTAAATCTGTATTTCACATACACATGTGGCGTCGAGATTTTTCTGCCACTCAACACGGACAGTCCGTTTCCATGAAGACACTTCCCTTCCCCACTTCTGTGGAATTGACTTTTGAATGGCGGAACTCAACGCCACTAGGATTTTAGTTTGATTTATGTAAATTTAAAAAATTACGTTCCTGTATTTTTTTAAACAGTCTATTATTGACACACCCACGTTGTTAAAGCTGAAATTTAATTTTAATAAATGTTTTTACATTTACACATTGAACATTTTGCATACCATAATAAAATTTATAAAAGAAAATTAATTTCATATTTATTTTTATTTAATTCATAATTTTTCGTAGATCCTTGCTACGTCGTAGGCTTCCTACGTCGTGGGCTTTCTACGTCGTAAGCCTCTACGCGTTAGCTTTAAATAGGTATATTTTATTTCAACGTTCATTTATTTTCATGTGGGAAACGGAAGTATCTTAAAGGAACCTTAAGTTAAAAAGGTTCCCAGGTACCCTATGCTTACGAGGGCTTTACGCACACAGCAGTGTTTGAGAGATACGATTAGTCACCACCTAACAAAATATGTGATAATATTAAAATTGCAAAATGAAAATGAAAATGTAAATTTATTAATAAAATAATTCCATTTGAATTATAAACTCTAAAACACCAGCTAGCTACATACATTAATATTATCGTCACAAAACAAAAAAAGGAACAAAAAGCAATAAATTTCATATGATTTAAATCTAATTTCTGCTGAGTTCACAAAGCGATTCAACGATCCAAAGCAATAATAACCGGAAGCAGGTAAGCAAGGAGTATGAACGTAGCCGTATATAATTTATGAGCTGATGACGTATTATGATATATACGCCATGGATTCTGCTTTTCCGTAATCTTTCATATGTGAATTTTAAATACAGGGTGTTCTATTCGTTTTTATTTAGGGGGTTTTTTTAGCTTCTCGCTGTTTCGAGTTGCAGGGAAGGATTTAGGGTAAGGAAACCTGGGAATGTAGTGTTAATACACTTTGTTTTCCTTTAAGGCACTTCCATTCCTCGCTTTCTTCCGATTTTTTAAGGCATTGTGAGTTGAATGGCGGAACTTGACGTCACCAGAACAAGAAAATGTCAATATTAAATATTTAATTTAATATTGTAATTTTCAACAACAATATATTTTTATTTTACGTGCAAAGTGGAGTAGGTTGAGTAGGAAGGCAGACCCTGGTAATTAATGCCAGGAAGAAGAAGAAGAAGAAGAATACATTTTTATTTTACAGCGAAATTCAAAAGTAGGTAAAATAAATTTAAATATTACTAAAAATAGCATAACAATAAATCAGCCTGTAGCTAACAGATATCGCTGACAAAAGCTGGCAAAGCTGTTGCCTCGGGCCGCGAGCCCCGCCTCATATGCTAATAAGAGATCGAATAACTGGGTTTGTGAAGAAAAGGAAAATGAAAATATATATTACGTTGTTAAATTACGTTGTATTTTGTTGACAATAATAATGCGAAAAGATAAAATGGATTTTATTGAATTTCTATTTTTATCTTTTCACCTTTAGCTGTATCCGCATGTAAAAGGGGAAGCAGAGGGAACCTAATGTTAAGATCTGCTACCCACTTTCCGCCGAATTTTTCTAAGCATTGCGTGTTGCGTGGAACTCAACGCCGCGCTTTTTCTCGACACCAGAGAGAAGGAATACTTATAAAGACTATAGTGGTAAACATATAGATAACCATTATTAAATTCCTTTGTTAAAGCAATTAAAGCACATTAAAATGATTTTTTCCCCGAGTTGGAATGGAACCTACAACCAACGTATATATGCAAGCACTAACTCCACCATGATGACTTTATCATATTCATAATTAACAATAAAAAAACACACTTACAAATATTTAATTTAATTATTCATTGTAGCACAATAAATTTTTCCTGACATCTTGAAAAGATAAAACCTATTTCAAGCAAAAAAAAAGGTAGATTTTTAAAAATTCCGCATTTTAAATACAACCTGGGTTTACTTTGTCTGCATTTGTTGACGGATTACCCACCAGCTCTCTCCTACTAAATCCCTTGGGAAAAACTGTTATTCCAGTTATTAGCTAATGGTGGCAATTATAAAGAATGGGATTATATTTTAATTAGTGTTTTTCTTTTGTACTCGTTGGTGTATTTTTTACTGAAAGATAATACAATAATAATTCTTGTTTTAGAATAAATAATTTGAGATGCCGTTTTCCTTCACAGATAGGTATATAAATAACGAATGAAAACAGCATCTCAAGATGGATCTCAGACTTAAGAGCGGTTTACAATATATATGGGCCTTAAAAAGTATTTTAATTGTAAGTTTATTATGGACTAGTCCAGTTTAGCGTAGCTTGAACTTAACTACGCGTCAAATGGAAGTAATTAAGAATAATTTATTGTTATAAGTTTAGTTTAAAGGCGTTGAAAAGCCTATGTTTAGCATTTAAGGGTGACAGGCTAGTATGATAACGAGGACAACATTTTCGTTTTTTTTAATACATTATCTATATCTAATCTATCTATCTATCTGTCTAAGGAAATAAAATTAACTTTGTTATCTTTAGCTTCACGGTACCCTGGGAACTTAATATTAAGACACTCTGTTTCCTACTTACCGCCGATATCTGAAGGTATTGTGTGTAGAGTGGCGGAACTCAACGCTGCGCTTTGCCTCAACACCAAAGCGAAGGAATGAAAATATTAAATATTTATGTGACTTTTATTTCTTTATCAAATCATAAAATATGGTTTATGAGAAACGAAACATTGGTTTTCGCCACTAAATAATCAATATGGAGAATGAAGTGTCTGCACACTATCTCTCTGTTCATAAACCTTAACATAAACTGTAGAATAATTTGAATTTATGTGAACACTGCATCAAGATGATGTCAAGGCTAAATTTCTAAACGATATAGTCATCCAAGCTTGAACTATGATTTATGACTTGCTGCGTGTTTAGACGAGATAGCCCGAGAGCCTACTATATAGGTATTTGAGTGATACGAGTTGATAACTTTGGCCAGTTGGCTCTGTTTATTAACACTAGGAATCTGTTTTAATTAGAAATAGCTTGAATAGCAGTGTAGGAAGAGACGTAGTGTCAAGGTTCTCCGTTCTTCTAGTGCCGTAGTCGTTGCCATGCTTACAGAGCGAAAAGAGAGGAAATTTAGATAAATAACTGTCTCTATCTCTATCTGCATCTCTTATTCCTTTCTTCTTAACTTCCTCTAATTTCCCTACTATATGCGGGATACAGCGTGAAAAAACTTTTTAGTTCCTTTCTCTAGTTTAATAAGAGTCCATCAACATCAAAATATATAGTCACGCATTTAGAGGCAGCTTAGGCTAATGAAAATGATGAAAGCCTAGCCATAATGAAGGTGAAGCAATAAGGAAAACTAATCTAACACCAAATCCATACAAAATGCTTCTCTAAACTGTCTTAATCACCTGTAAAGTGTACGGTAGTTCCTCAACAGAGACTGGAACTAACTTTATTTGAGCACATTCGACCCTTCAAATCCTTGTTTAATGACCAGACCTAAGGGTAGTTGCGTTGCTGTAGTCGAAATTGATGTTTATGGAATTTATTAATTTGTATAAATGTGTATAAATTTGTATAAGTATGTATAAATATGGTATGACAAGAGAGTATAGTAATAAAATGATGTCCTTGATTGTCCAGATATTATAATTTTGTGATAAGCGTCTCAGGCATGAAATTTTTATAGCTTCTCTATGTTTTCCGTATACAGCAGGCGAAGAGAATTTTACGTAAAGTCACTCTGTTCTCCATTTTCCGCTCAAATTCCGAGACGTCACGTATTGGGTGGTGGAACTTTAAGCCGCGCTTTGTCTTGTTACCAGTGCGAGGAAAATGACAATGAATTATTATGTCTTCAAGTGGAAATCGAGCCCATAACCATAGTTTTTACAGTCACTCGCAGTGCCATGTGCTCAAATAAAATATTATGCACACTTTTCCTTATTGGCAAAATTGTGTATATATCTGAAAAATATAGAGGATAAAAACTATCCAAAGAAAACTAAAAATTAAATAATAAAAATATGTTTTACTATAATATCAAACACAAATACCATAACTAAAGGTACCTTTCGGTAGTTCCGTATAATTTTCACATCCGTCCGTCTGTCCGGGCGTTGGTAGATATCTATATATATCTATATCTATATATATACAAGTAATATCACTATATTTACATACGCGCTTTGTTTGACGCGTAATTGCTATGCCTATTCCAACCCTGATATATTGGTTTGGATTTGTCAATGCTTTCACCACTGAGCTGAATAGGGGATAAGTGTAGTTAATAGAAGTGTAATCTATATTTATAGTTTCGTTTGATATTAATTATAATTTTGAGGCCGTTGTAGAGCGTAAGTTCGATTCCCGTTTTAGGGAATGAAATGTTTAATGTGTTTTTTCTTCGCTTTGGTGTCCAGACACATCAAGAATTAGGCTAAAAGTAGGAAACGGACGTCTCTTAGGTCTAGGTTCCCAGGTTCCCAGGTATTTTCTGTCTACCCTGCTATGTACGGGATATAGTTAACCTGAATATAAAAAATGTTAATTATCAAAACAGTAAACGTCAGGATGAAAACAAACTAGATATTAAAATTGAATCTCTGTTAAATAAACCTTACTTAACCAAACAACGTCAGAATGGCGCCATCTCAATTCTGTACTAGTTTAATACCAAAAATACAATAGAAAACATAAGAAAATACGCTAAGCTAAAAATATAATTAATCAGTGATTGTTGCTAGTTCATTAATTTAGAATCTCAACAATACATCGTTAACTCGTTTCTGGGTGCCATTAATCATTGTTTAGATAAAATAAACTGTAGCTGCAGATCGCGTTGCATTAGGATAGCTTCCAAAATATATTTAGCTGAGATCCTTTGTTTGTTAAGATTTTAATTTAATTTAATTGGAATTCATATATTTTGCAGGTATTTATATATTTTTTTTGTTTTTTAGGACAATTACTAAATATCAGATTGCGAAGGTTGCAGGTTCATTCTTCATTTGAGGATATTTGTTTTTTAGTTTCACGTTGTATCCCACACATAGGATACAGGTAAGTAGACTTCGTTGCAATTACGACATTTTCTATTCTCATTTTTTGTGTTATGTTTATATTTGGTTGAATAGCGGACGTCAACGCTGCGCTTTGCCTTGTTACCAAAGGGAGAAAAATGTAAATATTAAACATTTTCTCCAATCGTCCATTTCCCTTGAGTGATAATTTCCTGGGCCACGACTGGCCTCTATATTATTAATATTTCTTCTGCTATTTGTCGTAAGGCAAAATTATAGCCTCACATATTTTGTCTGATTATCCATGAGACAGACAGACAGACAGACAGAGAGAGAGAGAGAGAGATATTTTAATTACACACTTTTTAATTCTCCACTGCTGAACCTGATTAAAGACTTTATTTTATTCATGTATGGAAACATCTGTATTTTAAACATAATCCGTACTTATATTTTGACAAGGAAATTGTATTAACGTCAGAAATTTATACTTTTAATAAAAAATATTTTTAAAGCAACAAAGCAGGGAAGTATTAAAATTTTCATGTAAATATTTTTATTCAGCATCGCATTACCATATGGAATCGGCGAAATAAAAGAGCTCCATAGCAAATGTAAACTTTTGTCCATTAATAAATATACGGACGGTACTATTACTACCAATATTTTTGGTATTATTTGTATAAAGTGGGGGTAATATTCAAAGTGGGGGTAGTAGCCAAAGTCTTAGTAAAAAAATCATATAATATAACTAAAATTCAATTGTTTATTTCTAGTTCCTTTCATTGCATATTCAATGGTACAACTCAACGCCACGCTTAGCCTCAAAATCAGACCGAAGAAATGAAAATATCACATATTTCATTAAAACCTTGAGTGGGAATCGAACCCACAACCTTTTGCAAAGAATATCGAATTCGAGAACTTAGTGACTTATTATAGTAGTGTCTCATATTTTAATACTAGCGCATGTTGCACATTAGCATATGAAATTAACTCGTCACGGCCGCATCTGGCGCTGGATGACCACTCGCCTGATTGAAATTGCATGTACATATCATAATTTGTTTGTATTATTTGAATTCAATATTCTGTTGAGAAAACATTTTCTTTATTCCTTCTGCATTCGTAGAGTGGCGTAACTAACCGCCGCGCTTCGTCTATCAGAGAAAGGAAATGAAAATAAGTTAAAATATAAAAATTTCCACGAGTGGGAATCGAATTAACGAACAATGTAAGAAGAATGTAATAAATTGTGTAATTGCCTATAGGTAACAAATTTAAATTCAAAATATTTTAAAATCTATTGAAATAGACTTTTTCAACTACTTGCTTTTAAATCTATTAATGAACATAATGATTTTAATTGAGACTAAAAACTTGAGACTTCAGAAAATGAAATATTTAATTTTCATGTCCTCGTTCTGGTGTTGAGTGGCGGAATTCACTTCATTTCTCTGTCTCTCTGCTTACTCTACAACAAGTGGAATACAGCGTGACGCTGATAAACAAAATGAACATAATGAAATAAATATACATACATGGCTATGAATCTAACGCCGCATATCTAAATTGTATGAACAGGTGTATAAAACTATTGAAATATTAATATTCCTGCAAGTGCTTGAAGTTCGATTTTGTTTAAAAGTTTGTTTTACGAAAAACTTTATAAATAAATCAGTTTCAGGTTGTATCCAAATAGCCGCGTTTACAGTCACACACACGACTGGTCTCTAATAGTACACAAGCACTTTAAAATATAATTTTAAACACAACCATACAAAACATACAAATAAACAAGCCAGCACCACCCCAAGTCCACACCAGTTATTTAATCATCAAAACAATAATGTACGCTGAAATATTTGGTATCCACCACCCACCACCGTTTTATGGGCAAGAGTCTTCCATTGTCCAAGTCCCAAATCTAAATCACCCCTGCGAGGCTATAGCCGTAGGAATAAACCAGTAGAGTGTTGCCGTTTCGTGCAAAATTAACAACTAGTATGCGTACGGTCCGCTCGCTTGTCCTTCTGATGTACAGTTAGTGTGTACCGGTGATATCGAGATCTGTGGTGCAAGTTGGAAGTGTTTTGGAGGGTTTTTTAACCGACTTCTGTAAGAAAAGGAGAAAATAATTTTACAAAGATTTTATAATTTTGGAGTCGGTGTCAAACTAATGCTTTTTTTTTTTTTTTTTTTT
>JAEBDU010010925.1:0-17743 GCA_016802625.1 Heliconius numata | reverse complement strand
TTTTTTTTTTAACGCTGGGAAATGCAGTTTACGCAGACCGACAGAGCGGTACTGTGGGGCTCACCGGAGAATGAACCCGATACTACCCACTAAAACCCAGCGAGACCTACCCACCTAAGCAAGACGCCGCAGGATCGCTCACGCATTCCACTACGGCGACTCGGTGGAAAGCCCGCCTGTAGCGGACCACCGTCAGATTATTGGTGACTCTCTAGGGTAAGGGGAGTTGGAGATGAGCGTACTGCCTTCTCCTATTCCCTAGCCTACGACGACGGAGCGCGCCTGCATTTGCGCTGGACTCGCGCTCCCGCTCCGCGGCCTCCTTTAATGCCATCACAGAATCGCAAAAGGAGACCATGGTAGACCAGTGCCTTTCACTATCTAGCATGGCCCCAACCACACTTGACAGTGAGAGATCTCTACCGACTACATCCATCAACACATGGCGCTGTGGGGCCCAAGCAGGGCATTCGGCCAGTGTGTGATGCGCCGAATCCACTGGCGCATTGCACTCGTAACACGCTCGTAACATACCTCCCGACGTGCAATCTGGTGCAGGTATTTACCAAAGCAACCGTGCCCTGTTAGTACCTGCACCAGTCGGAACGTCAAAACGCCAAAGTCTCTTTGGATCCAGCGTTTAAGGTGGGGGCGGACAGCTTCCACCGTCACCAAACCTGCCGCCGGAGACCTCAAGTCCAACTCCCATCGCCGCATCAGGGCTTCATCGGCTCTTCTTCTGATCCGCACGATATCGTCTGTCGATGGTCGTTCACCTCGCGACCGCTCAGTTATACGGAATGCGTGAACTCTAGCCAGTACCTCCGCCTGTAACTCCCAAGGAGGATCGCCCGCCAGGAGAGTAGCCGCTGTCCATGATACCGTACGGTAACCCCGAATAGCTCTTACCGCTATGACCCGCTGCGCTTTTCGCAATTGGATCCTGTTGCGAGCGGTAAGAGATTCAGCCCACACAGGAGCACCGTATAGCGCCATAGACCTTAACACGCCAACATAGAGCTGACGACATGTGGCATCAGGTCCCCCGATATTCGGTAATAGCCTACCGAGGGCCCCGGCGGTGTTCACAAGCTTCGGCACAAGCTGAGCGAAGTGTGAAGCAAACGACCATCGACTATCCAGGGTCAGACCCAGATATTTCATGTGACTTCGAATTTCCACATCCTGCCCCTGTATACGTAGAGTGGCTCCACGGGGAGGCCCCTTGCGTGGTCCATGAAAAAGCAGAGCTTCCGTTTTTACACTGGAAATCCTCAGGCCCAGTGCTTTAATGCGATCGACGACATGGTGCAAGCCGACTTCAGCTAAACGTGCTGCCTCACCGTAATTCCCTCCCCGGGCGGTAACAAGTGTGTCATCGGCGTAACAGATGACGCCCATACCGGGGGGCAGGCGACAACGTAGGAGCCAGTCGTATCCGAGATTCCACAGTATCGGGCCTAAAACCGACCCCTGTGGCACTCCGCAACTCACCCTCCGACGACCGATTTGACCGTCACTATCCGTCCATAACACCACTCTATTTTGAAGGTAGTTATTTAATAGCCGCCGGAGATAGAAAGGCACACCATGATAACGAAGCGCCTCTCGTAACGTCTCGAACGGCAGGCTATTAAAAGCATTGACCACATCTAAGGATACGGCGAGGAGAACGTCCCCTTCTGCCGTAGCAGCCAATGACCTTGCCTTCAGGGCGTTCAGGGCGTCAATTGTAGAACGACCGGCCCTGAACCCGAACTGAGCCTCTGAAAGGCCCGGTCCTACCTCCTCTAGATGCTGTGTAAGACGAGCGGCAATAATCTTTTCCAAGATCTTGCCCGTCTCATTAAGCAACACGATAGGCCTGTATGCGGAAGATGAATCAGGTGGGCGACCCTCTTTGCGCAACAAGCATAGCCCTCCCTCCTTCCAGATCTTCGGGAACTTCCCAGATAATAGACAATGGTCAAACAGTACCCGAAGATTATTTCCTAGGTACTCCAGTGCAAGACTTAGTACTTTCCCTGGAACTCCATCAGGTCCTGGGGCTGTCTTTTTGGACCTCAATCTAACAAGCGCCATCTTCATTTCCACTTCAGAAATGGCGGGTACTTCTATTTCTCCATCGTGGATTGAGACAGGAGCCATCCTCGGTGGAATAAATTCAGGCAGCTCCGGAAAGAGCTGCGCAACAATATACTGCAAGAAGGCTGGGGGTAGGGTCTCCGTCACTGGAGGGCCATGCACACGCAATTTTTTCCGCGCAGCGAGATATGGACGTCCCCATGGATTTCTGTTTAATCCTGTCAGCAACTCCTCACGCGCATGACGCTTGGCTAGGTCAATGCTGAGCTGCAGAGACTTCTTCTTTTCTCTGTAAACGGTTTTTAGGTGACTTTCGAGCACAGGGTCCAAACCGTTTCTCCTTCTGCACCTAATGTATGCTCGTCGGGCTCGGTGACATGCCTTCCGCAGATTCGCAATTTCGGGCGTCCACCAGTATACTTGGCGACGGACTGGACCTCGTCGAGCCCTTGGCATGGCCGAATCGCACACAGCCGTCATGATGTCACACATTCGACCCGCTAATACATCGACACTGAAATCAGTTGCTTCCATAGTACCCTGATAGCACCAATTTGCAACAATGGCAGCCTCTTTAACCATCTCTACGTTGAGTCGACTAAGAGCCCATCTCGGGCATCTTCGTATCGGACCTACTGGCCGGGATACTACTACTGGCTGAGGGGAGACCTCGAACCTGATATAACGATGGTCTGACAAAGTCTCCACCTCCTTCTCAACTCTCCAATTTGTCACATTACGAGCGACAGCTGGGGTGGCAAATGTAAGATCCACCACAGAACCTCCATTGTGTCGCACGCAAGTAAACGCTGACCCTATGTTGAGCAGGGACAGCCCGGAAAGCAAAGCCCACACCTGGACCGCTTCTCCCTTACTGTTAGAGGTGGGGTTGCCCCACGCCCGAGCCTTAGCGTTGAAATCGCCGAGGACCAAAATTTTTCCCCGTGACTGTCGGCAGATTGCAGCTCTGACGGAGTCAAGAAATGTCTCAAATTCCGCCAAGCTTCGGTTCGGAGAGAAATATATACCAACGATGACATAATTACTCCACCCTGCAACAACGTATCCGGAACCCCTTTCTAGAGGTGTGAGGGTAGACCCGTTATTGCCACCGGAAACGACAGCGACGGAGCCATCCAGGTCACCGATCCAATTGGTATTATCAGGGACCAGGTATGGTTCACATACTACGGCAATGTCGACAGACCACTCTGCTATGGATTGAACAAGTAAGTCCTGAGCTCCAGTGGAGTGATTGACGTTCGCCTGTAAGAAATGTACTCGTCGTCTGTCCATTATGACATGGCATTTTCTTCTTGGCCTTGACAGCCTCGGAGTCCAGGGGAGACCTCAATGCTTGAAGCCTCTGCCCCTTTGATAGGCGGTGGGTGGCAATCTGCACTACCCATTATATGCCCTGCTGGCCTTTTTGCGTCAGAGCATACCACGCATCGCGGTGTGGCTCGACAAGTTTGTAGCTTGTGCCCCTCACAACCACAACGGAAGCATAGGTGCTCTCTCACAACTGCTGAGGGACACCGCGGCCTTGTGTGACCCAGCGATAGGCATCTAAAGCAGCGCATAGGCCGTTCCTCCAGAACTTGGACCTTAGCCGAGCTCCACCCCACCAAAATCCGTCCCTTCTCCACTATAGCTTTGGCTGACTCACATGGGCATCGCACCACAGCTGAAATCATTCCTCTAGGTCCACGGAGTAAGTCAGAGACAGTAACGGCTTCAACTGGGCAGCCGCCGGTACACGGTACACGCAACTGCCTCCACCACCTTTTCTTTAGTAACCGTATCGTCTAGGCCCACTAATCTCATGGAAGCGATTTTCTGTGGCCTGGTGACTACAGCCACCCCTTCCAGCACTACTTTTAGTCGCTCAGCTAACATGTCCGCATGCTCTGCTGAGTGCGATGCAGACAGTTCCAATAACCGGGCTCCTGACATTGCCTGGCGCACCGTTAGGCCCTCGGTGATGCCCAGCTGCACTAAATTGACACTCTGCTGCGCTCGTTCTAGGGCTTGAGCATAAGAAACTCCTTTCCTTATTGCGTCTGTGGTCAATGTAACCATAACTGCCTTGGTGCGCGGTTGTTTGGCTACCTTAGGCCTGGACAGCTGTTTCTTCGCAGTTGTTGATGTCGTCGTTTTAACCGCAGAGTGGTTGTTAGAGGAGGAAGATTTCTTTCCTTTTCTACTTCTCTTAACTACAGTGGACCAAGACCCACCTTCCACCTCCATATCCTCGTCGGCTGTGACCCTTAGATCTACCTCTGGGCCAGATCTTGGCGCATCTTCCCTGACTGTAGTCGTTTTGTTCTGACGTGGTCTGCGTCTGACTTCAGCCTCCCCTTCCACTAGATTCGCAGTAGTTGCCGCCTCTCTTTGACGCCGCTCATGAGCTAGTGGGGGACGTAAAGGTTTTACCGGCAAAAGACGTTTTTCGATGCTGGCAAAACGCGCGTCGATTAAAGTTCCCACAGTAGTGACTAATGTACGCTTCAGCTCTTCAAGAACTTCCTCTCTGATACCGTGAATCGGCGTAGGGACCGCTTGGGGTGACTTTTGCTTATCCGTTGACCTCAAGCCTTGCACGTCATTTCTTTGAGACTGGAGCTTCGTTCGAAGTTTCTCCACCTCCCCAGTGAGGCGCAAATTTTCCTCGCGCATACGGCGCATTTCTTCGCTCTCAGTACGAGAGATGAGTGCCTCTATTATGTCATTGAAGACTGCAGCAGCTTCCTTAAGTTTGCGCACATATGTGCCCTTAAGATGGCCAGACTTCGTCGCTACTTCCAGAACGGACGCCACACTTTGTCCCGCATACATGCGCAAGTCCTCAGCTGAACACAGGGAAGTATCCCTTCTACCTTCGACCGCCGAATCGCTCTCTGCATCCGTCGTGTGAGCAGACTTGTTTTGTCTAGCCCAGTCTGAGAGACTCCTCTCAAAGTCGTAGCCTTTCTCCCGTGCTTTTTCTGCACGGTTCCTCTGTTCTTTTCGAGCACGAGCTGTTTCAGCTCCGCGAGCTTTCGGAGGCCTGCCTCTCCTCGCCGTATGGCATTTGGCGCCAGGCGTTGCCTCGGTTTCCGAACCAGAGTTGTCTTTCGTGGTCTTGCGCTTGTACCGCATATTCCGTATAACTCTCGAGTCCGATGCAGACTCTAAAACTCCCACGTTATCTTCGTTTGTTGGGTTTGATTTATTGCTTTCCATATAGTTCCCACGAGTATGGGGGAAAAACAGTCCATCCAAGTAGTGCCCCCTGTCCTTGGATAAGCCTAATACGCCACGGGTTTCGGCCGGTACCCTGGCGGGACCAGCAGTAACGACTGAACATCCCATCAGCCATGCACCCCTCGCGCTGCTTCGCCGCTTGGGTTGGGGTAATTTTTTATAGAGGTTTTCTTCCTCGCGGTCCGGCCGGTGAAGGCAAGACCTCGGTCCCGTGTGTGGCCGCGAGACATGACCACAGACACCGCTCACGGGATTACGAAACGGACGGAGAGCACTGCTCTGTCCGACGGCGGGGTAAGCGCACGCCGAACCCGCCATACCTCCACAATGACATAGCGCGTACGCGCAGAGCCATCACACCCCTGTGATCCTTCCCTACAATGCGCTCACGGGACAACTCTTACAATACAGAGCGCCGGAGCGCATTCCCGCGTGTCGGTCTATTAGCCGCGACGGGCAGCAGCACCACGACTGTGATGCTGCTGCCCGTCCCGTTGCCCAGGGTGCTCCACGAGGAGGTAACCGACATAGCACCCCTGTCAAACTAATGCTAGAACAACCTTACTACAATATCTAATTACTAAGCCTGTTTGTTTTACTTGGCACCGACTTCAAAATTATAAAATCTTTGTAAAATTATTTTCTCCTTTTCTTACAGAAGTTATTCTTTTATAAGCTTCTTCTTTTTAGTTCGTTGTTAGAAGTCAGTTCTTTCTTTTTGTTAAAAATTAATTTATTTAAAATGATTTTCTACAATTGTTAAGAAAAAAAATATAAGTGTTCTCAGCTTCATGCTGTATTCTGCATGTAGCAGGGTAGGTAGAGGTCTAATGTTAAAACAATCCGCTCCCCAGTTTCTACTAAATTTTGGAAGCCTTGCTTATTGATTAGCGGAATTCAACAGAGTGCCTTGCACCGAAACCAGAGCGAAGAGAATGAAAATATTAAATATATCATTTTTCGAGTGGCTTTGGTTAAATATATAATTAGATGTCATTGACTCCTGTCAATTCATGATAATTCTAAACAACCAACTTTATGTAGCGATAATTTGTGTGAATTTCCCTACAGAATGATAATAAACGTATTCCGACGTAGCTTTATAAGAATGTGCAAATATGAATATAATAGGTAAAGCCCTTTTTAAATTACGTAACTAAGAAATGAAAAAAAAAATTGTTTTAAGAGTTACTTTAATAGCACGGTAGATGAAGAACCTATTCTTAAGACATTTCGTTCTCCACTCTCCGCCTAATTTTTCAAGATAAAATCGCTTGTAGACTAACAATTGTACCACATCAACAATAAAGAGCTCGCGCCCAATGGTCCATTGTACCGCGACAGCGAGAGGTTATTGCACGTGAGCAGGAAATACTCATTTTTTAAAATTCCTCCCCAGTTTATCCAAACAATATATAGGTGGACTAATTGTTTAGGATTTATGGAGGTTCCCCGAATGAAACTGAATCCGTTTAGAATATCCACTTTTTTTTCGACTTTTTGAACTAAAATCGGTTATACGATAAATTTATGTGGTGGGGAGTAGTAAAATCCTTTTTTATTTATGTATAAAATTTTGATAATGGTCATTTGCAGCTTATAAAACAATGAGAAATTCAATCAAATTAGGTCTACGCTGTATCATGTAGGCAAAGGGTCATCAGGTAGGCAACTTAGTGATAAGACACTCCGTTCCCCATTTTCCGCCAAATTCTAGAGCCTCGATACCAGAGCGAAGAAATGGTAATATTATATTTCATTTACTCAAGTGTGAATTGAACCCACAACCTGTCGCGTTTACCCAACACTTTGTGCCACAACTGGCCTCAAAAATAGTGAAATTTACCAACTTATTATAAAAGACGTTTTATTTAAAATTTGGTGGTTTTTTACCATAAAATATAATAACAGAATGACAAACAGTGTTGCCAAGGATATAAATATTGATCTACTAAAGTAAGCAATACAGTTCAAGTACAATATTTAGGTTATCATATAAAAGTTCTTTAAAGTAAAAAGTTAGTAAATCTTTATACTTATTCCATACTTGTCAATACATTTTCATTGTATAGAAAAATATAACTTCTCTAAGTAGAAGCAAATAGGATACGTAAATATGGCGACGTTTGAATACGATGCAATTGTAAGCGATACTCTCACAAATTGGATGGAGGTTTTGTGTATACTCAAATTCTACATTTTGATATTAAATAATATTAGAATTCTATATTATAGAGGCCAATCGTGGCGTAGGGGCACAAGTGTGAGAGTGTAAACGTCGTGGTGTCGATTCCTACTCGAAGAAATTAAATATTTATTTACCTTTCTTCACTCTGGTTTCAAGGTTCTGGTTCTGCCACTCAACACGTAATGTCTCCAGAATAAGACGGAAAGAGGTGAACGAAAGTGTCTTAATAAGAACGGAGTGTCTTAACACTAAGTTTCCTCTACCATACGAAACTAAATAATATGTACTAGTCTGAGTTAGGCTAGTATTATTTTTAGACATAATAATTTTAGAACTAAGACATAGGCAATGGATAACTAATGAAGTGTACTCGTAAATCAAAGAAGCCGTATATCAATATTGCACTGTACTGACAGCAAACACCGTATATACATTTATCGATGGGTAAATATTCGTATTACGTATTACTTCACTAATATTAATATTATAAAATTAAATAAAGCTAGATTGAAAGCGCTAATTTCAGGTATTAATAAAAGATCTAAGATAACTTTTTTAAGATCGTCGTAAAACGCAACGACTCCAGTATTTAGCGGAAAGTGGGAAACGGAAGTGTCCTTATGGTAATGGATTGTCTTAACATTAATATATATATCGACGGTCCCTAAATAAAGTATCGAAAGTTAAAAATTGCGAGTATTTTTTATTGCTATTTTTAACTACTTGAACAAAGGGAGTTTTCGATGAAATATACGTTTAAAAACTCATAAATAACTAGTTTTTTGAAATTTTGATAGAATATTAAAAACATTTGCGATTTTTCGCTTTCTATACTTTACCTAGGGACCATTGATATATATAAAGAGTCTTTTCTTACGGTGTTAAATAATATAATACAAAATAGATTAAATTAAATTAAATCAGATCAGCTTCACGCTGTATCCCGCACACAGCAGGGTACGCAGAGGGAACCTAGTGTTAAGACACTCCGTTCCCCACTTTCTGCCAAATTCTGGAGGCATTGCATGTTGAGTGATAGAGCTCAACGCCGTGCGATATATTTATAATTTATTTGATTCTTATCCTTTAAGACAGACAGACAGACAAAAGGCTTATTTATACACTATAAAAACCTACAGGAGAACAATAAAGGCAATGTTTCATTAATCGTGTTGTATACAACTGCCAAAACCAGTACAACCCGCCTAGACATTTGTACGAATCGTTTGTCGATATATCAGTGTCGATTTTAAGCTCTTTATTAATGTTACTCGGAGCTTCTAAATTATGGAGGACCTGAGCTTAGAAATATCTAGAGTTGATTGGTAGAATTTTGTTTTAATAATTAATAACTTGTTAGAAATTGTTTTTTACAAAAAAAAAAGAAAAACATTTTTTTTTTAGAAAACGTACAAGAATTTGAACTCGCGACTCTTGAATGAGGCCAATGTTGGCGCAAGGGTGGTGCAAAATCCATTGGTTGTGAGTTCGATCCCCACTCGAGGAAAGGAAATATTTATTTAAATTTCATTTCTTCGCTTTGGCGTCAGGCAAAGCGCGGCGTTGAATGCCGCCACTCAACACTCAATGCCTCCAGAATTGTATGTCGAGTATCTTAATACGAGGTTCCCTCTGCCTATCCTGCTATGTGTGGGATACAGCGTGAAGCTAACTCTTGAAAAATGTCCTTCCTGCCGTATTGGACAGTTTATTAGAGGCACGAGTCAAATCCTACTACGTAAAAATGTTTGCTTGTTTTCTAAAAAATATTCGTTGTCTATTCCCCCTAGTGGGGATCGAACTCAAAAGCACCGTGTTCAGACGTTGTCTTCCCACGCCACGATACCAACTAACACTTTTTCTATATAATAAACAGATAATTTATTAGAATTGCCAAGAAAATATAATAAATAGGTCCTTTATAATTTCGTAGAGCAATGTTTCGGGCGCTCTTGTCTAAAGGCATTATTGGAAATCTCGATATAAATTTATTGCCGTACGTAGATTTAATGTTGACTAATTTCATAATAATGAATATTTGTCGCGACGCCTCATTCACTAAATAAACTTAATTGAAATCAGTAAATAATTTTAAATGTAAAACATTAATTCAGAAAATTAGTTTTTAGGTTTTCTTTAAAAATTTAAAATAAAAAAAAATATATATTAAAACTATTGATATGCGGCGTTAAGTTCTGCTACTAACGCAGTTAATATGGCAAAAATGGGAATATCCGAATAGTGTCTTAATTACCCTTTCTCTATTCTCCACTATAGGAAAGAGTGATGAGTTGCTTTTTTAACATAGGAGAAAATTATTTTATCTTTTTTTCTTATTTTGTTTCATCTTCATAATATAACAAATTAAATCTTTTTGCGTATAGCTAATGAAAAGAGTCAATTTAACTTTTGAACTACCGGACTCGAGGGACGGGGGATGATGGATGGCAGAAAATTCATCTGCTTGTCGCCGAGGGGCACCAACTTTGATACTTTACAATTGTTAATTTCCTATACTTGATATAAATATATTTATAATATTTTTAAATAATATACTAATATGCCATAAGACAATATATCAGCAGCACAAAAGTCCAACTCCAAGCTGTCGAAGCTGGGTCTGATTCCTACTTAGGAAAAAAAGTTAATTTAATTCTCCAGCCTGCTACTCATCACATGATTAAAGAAAAAAATTATTATTAAAGATATAATTAACCAAAGGAAAATAAGTTTATTTTCGAAAATAATCTTGTTAATTATAGTAAGACGTAATAAAGAAGATTCTATTAGTCAATAATGGGCATTGTCATTAGGATGTAGTTATATGAGTCTTCACTGATTTTTTTTTATAACACCCAAAACACATTGGGTGATAGAAGTCAACGCCGTGTTTTTTATATATTTCTGGATACCAAAGCTAGTTAGCCATAGTTTTATCTTTTATTCTCCGATCTTTACATCGCCATTATAATATATATAAAAAAAAGCTGACTTTTACGAAATAAATTTGATAAATATGTATGTTATTACATGACACACGAATTAAGGTATTTCGCGCAAATTGTGAATAATGTGACATAAAGTCGAACGACGTCAGAATGAAATTATATGAATAATTCAACGGATACGAATAACCAGAGTTGGGAAGCCCGTCGTGATGAGCGTACAGAGTAATGCTTGTTTAATGGGGTAAGAATATAGAGATGTTTGCTATACAAAATCAGAGACTTGTGACTCTTGGATATCGTCCAAAGTTTCTAGATAAAAGTGTCTAAATAAGTAAAAACTTCGTCTTCGAGACATTTTAATACCCACTTGAAAAAAAGAAATATTTACTAAAATTTATAATTTCATTCGTCTCTGGTGTCACTGGTCACTCAACACACAATGCCTCGGCTTAAAATAAAGAACGGAGTGTCTTAACACTAGGTTCCCTTTGCTTACAATTTTTACAATATTTATTAGTAAACCAACTATGTACAATAACATAAAGCTTCGATAGCACATCTCAAAGTGCACTGTTGATATAATTTCAACAAACAAACATAACATAAACCTATGTTTTGTATGAAACAGTATTATACGGGAGGTCAATGTAAACTGGCCGCGGTTCTCATTTGCTATACAATACTGAAAACATCAATCTTATTGAGATTACGAGTTGACAGTTTTTAAATCGCTACTGGGATTTGGGATGTGAAATGTGAATTTTGTATGAAAAAGTTATAATTAAAACGTGATTGTGTGATGTTTTCTTATGATATTTTGTAAGATTATCGATAGCTAGCGGACGCGCGCAGCTTCGCCTGCTTATTTTCACTCTTAGGGATGAATTGAAATAAACCACGAAACACGTGGTCAATGAAATATTTTTAAGTCTAAATTTCAAATTTTATAAAAATCGGTGGCGATTTAAAGATTTTTCCATACAAACTTTCAACCCTTTATTTGCTTACTATATCCCACATATAGCCAGGAAAGGCAGAGAATTTGGGACATCGCCTATTCAGTTGCGGAATCCAAAGCCGCACATTGCCCTTACAGAGCGAGAAGATGAAAATAAGTTTCCCTCACATGGAATCGATCCCACAACCATTCCAACTCGGACGCAGCCCCATACCGCCGTGATGGTTTAAATGAAATAGAGTTATTAGCAAAATATCTCAAAAAACATATATCTCAAGTCATTATGTAATAATTGTACTATGATCAATATTACTCATGCAATGACAATAATAAATAGAAAAAAACGGAGAATTGAACAACGGTAAGTTTTCTCTGTTTAGATACTCGTATATGAGTAAATAGGATACCAAACCCTTTGGTTCACTTTTTAATAATTTCAATAAAAGAAATCCTCTTATAGAAATCGAAATGGTAATATAAGTATTTTTATACAATCAAATTTACTATAGAACTAAAATTCATTGTACAGACAAATTTTACTTCAGTATATATATATTTATTTGTATATATGTTAAGTCTGAATCATAAGTCCTAAAGTAATTATCTCCAGATCCTCAGTTTCCAGTGCGGATATACGGCAACTACTTCACGAGTGAAGTCGGGTCGTAAATTATGTATTCAAGTTATAAAATCCCGGACGAGATTTCCCTGATCCCGCGTGTTTTAATGGCGCTACGGGTTGGAGCTTTACTTTTGACCTAACATACTGATGATAAGAATGTAGAATTAATTTTTCTTTTATTTGTTATTTATATGCATATTTGGTATTTAGTTAGTTAGCTAGAGTAAGCCTAGTGTTAAGACACTCCATTCTTAACTTCCTGGAATTTTATAGACATCGGCTGGTAGGTTACGGAACTTAGCGCTGCGTTTTGTCTAGCCGAAGAGGAAATTACTATTTATTAAATATAGACTTTCTCCGAGGAATAATTCAAATTAATAAAAAATTTAGATAGCTGTGAGAAGAACAATAGAGTTTTGTAATGTAATACAGCTCGAATATTTAAGTGTCCTTAATATTTTTCTGAAAAACAGAAAGAACAGAAATTCAATCAGCTTCACGCTGTTTCTTATACATAGCAGAGTAGGCAGAGTGAAGCTAGTGTTAAGACACTTCGTTCCCCATTTTCCACCGAATTTTGGAGGCGTTGCGTGTTGAGAAGCAGAGCTCAACGCAGTTCTTTGCCTCGACACCAGAGCCAAGAAAGAAACATATAAATTTAAATTAATATTTCATTTTCTCGAGATATTTATAGGCTTTTTATAGCAATTTTTTTTCAGTTTTGTTTAATACTTCCCATTCCCACAAGCGGTGTGTGATAGTGTCAATGGCATATTCGCTATCATGAGTAGTCTTCATGAATTTTTCAGATTTTTACAAAAATCAGATTGGATCTTACGGGACGATGCTGGTACTAGGAACTTTTATACGACTGTACGAGTGTACGAGTGACGAATATATTATTATAATACGAAGAGGTGTTTTAATATTGTTTCTTGTTGTTGAAAATTGTAATTGCATAAAAACATTGAAAATAGTTAAAATAATTATAACAATATTAGAAACTAATATGTATATATTGGTTTAGCCACAGTTAAAAGTTAAACGATGACTTAGTTTGCGATAATTAGAGAATTAAATAATTAGATAGATAGATTTTGTTTAAGAAATATAACTGACCAAATGTACATGTGAAACTAATAGTACTTAAATCTACATCTTTTTTAGTGGACAAGAGGTCAGAGAACTGGCATAAATTACCTAATTTATATTACCTAATCACTATAGGAAGATTTTTTCTATGGTTCAATTATTTTTTTTCATTGTTAAGAATAACTAAAAAGTAAGAAAACAGGTGATGTCTATCGTGACACGTAACACGTTGTCAACGTGACAGGTCTTGGGTTCGGGAAGTTTCCCGGGAAGTTTCGAGGAAATGAGATATTTAATATTTTGATTTTCTCACTCTAGTAAAGAGGCAAAAGCCTGACCTTTGAATTCCGCCGTTCAACAAGCAATATAATTTGGCTGAAAGTGGTTAACGGAAGCTAAAAAAACAAATTTTATATTGTTATAATATTTTATTTAACATGAGAAAATTGTGCAATAGCTATCAAATAAGTTATATACATATTAATAACCATCAGAGGCAGAGTTGAATTTAGTGGTATGAAATTACATACTCGAAACTTGAACGGCCTTGCTTCTATGTAATCTATGAAACGTCTTATGTCAGTTATGTGGGGTTGACCTGTAAAAAGTATTATATGTATTAATTTCAAGGTGTAACCTGCACATGGAACCTGGGAACCTACTTTAAGATACTAGTTTAAATAAAAAATGTTACTAAAGTACACAATATTTCTTTTCTCCGTTTTTGTATAATGTAAGTTAACCTGACTGCAGAAGTACTCGTAATATGACAAGTCATTATCGAAGCACCTTTCAACTATTTAGAAGTATATTTGCTGTATGATATAAAATAGCTAACTAATCAATTTAAGGCCTAAAATCCGGCTTACACGGCGAGCAGAGCGGACCTATTAATGACTTCGTTGAACTCGCAAGAGTAAACTGCATACCTAAATTTCCACCAATTAATATTCTAGGATTGAGTGAAGCAAAATAATTACAAAATACAAAACTATTTGTTGTTGTTTAAACCTAGTTTATTTAAAAGGAGAAGAAGAAGCATTCATTTCTCATTTCTCTTTCGCGGTGAAAATCGGATTTTAGACTAATTTATTTATGTAAAAATAACAGCAAAACACTTTTATATATTTAAAGAAAGTGAAACTTACCTCTTTCAAGAAGTAATCTATTATGCAGCAAAAGTTTTATGTTATTAGCTTCAGCATTAACAATAGTGGCTAGGAAAGCTGGTAAGAACATCAGTACTAGATTTTGTAATACGTATGAATATATCGATAAGTGACGAAACACTTCGTTCTAGAAAATAAATAAATATAAATAGGATAAAATTACTATTAAACAATTTGGCATAGTATATTAAACATTAGTAGCGTAGCGGCTTTTAATAACAAGGATTAGAAAACAACCATATATGTTCTTTTTGGCCTTGACAGAGTGGTGATACGAGAATTATTCATTTCCACAAGGGGTCGAACCCACAACCATCATTTGCAATCACACACATTTATACGCTTTTACCACTTTTTACAATTTTTTTGAGTCTATTTAATTTTTTTTATATACGTTTAATTCATTATGTTATTCAGTATTGGTACTTACCAACGAAGGATTTATTTCGCTGATTGCGTAATAAACAGTGATGAGTAATTCCGGTATTTTTATCAGCAAAGCTAGAAAGAACTGATAAGAAAAATGAGGATTAATATGTAATTTATAAAAAAATATACACATATATTTTTTATTATTTAAGTATAAAGACTTAACTTACTAAGTAATCAATCTTATCCTTAGCTTTCTCTGTGCAATCGTAAAGGAATTTATAAAGAAATTGGCCAGAGACAATATTGTAATCATTTTCAAGACGACATTTAAGTTTTTTCACACGAATATAAACAGAATATAATAAATAGAAATAAACAATTAGAGGTAAACTTAAGCCTGAAGCTAAAATAAAGATAAATGTATGGTCTATTTCAGAATATTGACATACTATATCGAAATAAATACATGATATTATCCATAGACCTAATTTGAAAAGTATGAAAAATACTGTATAAATTATTATAACAAAATCAACAGAACGACCAATATTTAATTGTAATTCAAAATCGAATAACAGAAGGTTCTCCAAAAACTGACGTATTGTTTTCTTTCTGTCGCAGAGAAATAGAAATATAATGTTAATGAAATATTGTAAGGCATAAACACTGTACCAATATTTAATTAAATCAGGAAAATCATTAAAAATTAAAATCGGTAATACAATTAAATAGAAAATAGTTTGAACGACGTTCGTTATTTTCAATATTCTGTTAATTCTTATCGACGTGGATGTAACGAAACCGAAATCTAACGCATATATTATGCGAATAATAAAAAAGTATATATATAAAGTTTTTGATATTTTCAAATTGTCATTTTTTAAATTAATTTCAGTAGATTTTTCACGAACGTTAATTTTTATTTCTCGATTTTCTTTGAACATTTCTCCAATTCTTTAACACAACTAGTGTTATCTAGACAGAAAGAATTACTTAAGTAAAATTTGTGTTTAATGTTTATGTTTTAAAGTAATTATAATTACTTAATTGTTCCACTGAGGTACTTCTATTAAGTTTTGATGGATGGTCTTTAATCAACTAATAACATAGAGTTATTACATATCTATGTTTTAGTTATAAGTAAACACAAATAATACAAAATGTATATTCATTCTATTAAATGACAAATGATAAATATTAAGACATTGCCGGCACAAGGGTATGACTGTAACGGTCTGTCATTTCCCTGGTCTTCTAAGAAACATCTGAGTATTGGATCCTGTCATTTAAGACGTGTTTGTTTACGAAAGGGGCAGAAAGTTGAGAATAAAATTACTAATTTATCTTTGTCTTCCTTAAAATAGGCGTGAAAAATTAAAAAATATTTTTTATTAATTGATTTAGTCGTACTGTATCTACGACTACTGGTAATACGACGGTTGTGGGGTGGAGTACCATTCGCGAAAAGAATAATTTCTATTCGGTTTGGTAGCAAGACAAAGTTGTGCAACACCTCGATAAAGGGGGGGGGGGGAGGTAAGTGGGAAACCGGGTGATATAATATTAGGTTCCCTGTACCTACCCACTTGCCACTGTAAATAAATATACATATGTAATTAAAATAATAATATATGAAGATTCCATATCTGCTATTAACTAAAAATAACCTACACATATACTTTGTATTCTTAATAATTGTATTAAAAAAATAGTTTTAGTTGCGTATAAAATTTGTCGCAGTGCGACCATTTGGTAAATTATTTTTTTATCGTAATGCTACAGTATAAATTAAGTTCCATAGAAAATATCTTTTATTTTTATAAAAGTAATCTACAAATATGATCCATGACCTTCAGTTTCATGTTGTACCCTCCCCATAGCAGGTAGGTATAGGAAACCCCTGCGCCACAACTGCCCTCATGATACCGACATTGATTACTTATATTAAGGAAATGTTTAAAAATGTAGCATTGAGAATAGCACATCTGAATATTAAACGGAGTGTCTTAACCCTAGGTTCCCTCTGCCTACCCTGCTGTTAGCGGGATACAGCGTAAAACTGATTTAGAACGTAATAGCTTTTTATTAATTAACCTTCGTCTACCCAACAATAAAATGCAAGATGTGTGAAGATAAAATGACGTCGCTATAGCAACATACGTACATACATATTGTAATTAACTATATTAGACGATCATAGATAAATTGCACTTACGAACAAAATGAACTGTTTCATAATGCATTAACATAATTCCTTTTGACTTTATTATAAAATTTAATATACATATACAGATTAAATTCGTAAATTGGTGAAAGCACACGTCTTCTTCGACCCTCGAAGCAAAAGCAGTGTCTATCTGTGTCATCGCAGTTCCCAAACGAATGGACCGATTTTGATGAGAGTTTTTCGTTTCATAGTTGTAACAAATTGTAATTGCAACTATGGCTAAATTAGTAAAGCCATATCCACAATTCAAACGATCATTTTTCGTGAATGTAATCTTGTATGTACGTCTTTTCCTTGGCCTATATACAAATTTGAGTATTAGCAGAACAATTAATAACTTTTT
The DNA here is from genome assembly GCA_016802625.1 of Heliconius numata. Lineage (NCBI taxonomy): Eukaryota > Metazoa > Arthropoda > Insecta > Lepidoptera > Nymphalidae > Heliconius > Heliconius numata. Next base: position 493 of record JAEBDU010010925.1, on the reverse strand, counting down.
AAAATTGTACTGTCTCAGTGCTACAATTTTGTTATCTTATTTTTATTCTCAAGTATTTATTTTTTATTTTGAGAATCAGAATTGTCTATTTTTCCCTTTAACATTCATCTTGTTCTATACAATTCTAACATCCGTACTATCTTTGTTCAGCGATGGTGAAAACATAATACATTTCTTAAAAAGTATCGATTCTATTGAAATTAATAATTTAATGAAGCATAGAAAAAACGAATCAACCATTAGTTTTTTCATATTTCTTGGAATAATACTGAAAAATATCATAAGATATGTATATTTTCATATTAATTATGGAGATATTGAGATTTTTTGGTCTTTGGTATTATCTCTGTCATGGATAGAACACTCTTTAACGCATATGACAAAAATAATAATATTCGAATGCCTCTGGTGTAAGTTGACAGCACTGAAGAATGAAATAAAGGAGCACTGCTTAGAGTCTACAAGTGATTCGAATGACGATACTAAAATAAAA